>JAQQAE010015876.1:0-11920 GCA_029823295.1 Pseudamia nigra
CCCCCCCCCCCCCCCCCCCCCCCCCCCCCCCCCCCCCCCCCCCCCCCCCCCTCCACGTTCCACGTGGCTCGGCGCCGTCGAACGCGTCGCTTCCTCTCGGAGTCAGGCGTACGAGCCTCACTGTCTCAGCTTCTCTGTCGCTGTATATTAAAGGACTATTACAAACATTTCACCACAATTTGAACCCATCTGCTGTGTTTGATACGTGTACAAGAGAAAAATCATCTTTTTTTATGGTTGTATATGTAAATAGCGTAGTGGCGTCGGCGCCCGGGAAACGCCGACCAAAGACGAACAACTGCTGTTTTGCAAAACGGAACACGTTTTTATAATGTACATGGGTTTGTGTTTTATACAAAACAGGCAAAAAACAGTGTAAAGGACATTCATTGGATTCGCATGTACAGCACTGTATACAATGTTGGCTTGTGGAAAACAGGCTGGTTTTGTTTTTCTGCCTCCTCTTCCTCCTCTTCGCTGTATCGTCTCCCGCCGAGCTCCGATGTTCACAAACAAGCCTCTTTTTTTATTTTTTATTTTTTATTTTTTTTGGGTTGTTGCTCCGCTGTCGAGCCTGAGGTCTTTGCATTCTCTCCGAGTGTGCTGTGTGTAACGTTGTGCTACTACGAGTGAGCTTTTGTTTAGTTCTGCTGCTCCACGGAAACGGGGTCGAATGATTCTCCGAGAGACAAACGCAGAAACCAAAAAAAAATAAAATAAAAAATGAAATAATAATAATAACGAGAGAAAGCAGAGCGGGATAAAACCCGCAGGGCGGTGAGGAAACGCCTCCAAATGATCCGATCCCCACGGAAACCGGTCTGCGTCTTAAAGCTGCTGTGGAATAATTCATCCATCCGTCCATCCATCCATCCGTCCATCCATCCGTCCATCCGTCCATTTTCTACCCCTTCATAATTCATATGAGATGTAAACTATAGAATCTCTATCGTGTTTGAACTGGCAGGTGTCACATCCATTTGGGGAATATTTTTATTTGAATGAATCAGTCCTTTAAGGTTCACTGTGGAATTCCTGCAGCTGTTTCCTCTCGTGAATCATTATTCAAAATTAATATTGGTGTTGATTATTTTTGATGTTATTAAGAACTGGACACCTGATGAACTCATGCACTAATTTGTAACAATGGTCACATGATTTGCATATATATACATTTAATGTATATTAGGGCTGTCAAACGATTACATTTTTAATCTGATTAATCACAGGGTCACTGGATTAATCTTGATTAATCACAATTCGTTGTTTTTCATTTTGTGGGAGCAAAAACACTCATGACATAAGGTGATACAGACAGTCGACTGAAATTACTAAAATGGAATAAAATTACCAAAATGATGTTTTTACATTAAAATGTTTTTTTTTTCCTAATTTAAACTTGTGTAACTAAATTAAAATCCAGCTGCTTTGTAGAATTTAACGGAACCTCTGGAATGTTCTGATCAACATGTTTTTGCTTTTTTTACACTTGATTCATTGTTTTCATCAGTAACTAATGTCATCTGTCGTCACTTTTTCCTTGATATATTTCTTGTGCATTAATTGTGTTAATTGCATTTAAAATCTTATTCTAATTAATTATTGAAGTAATTCAGATGAATGCTTTAATTCTGACAGCCCTGTGTGTGTATATATATATATATATATATATATATACACACACACAATGGCATCTGTGTGTGGAGTCAGAAGCTGATGATGATGATGTCAGAGGTTTACTTCCGTTTCTAAATATTACCATTTTACCGTGACGCACAAAAAAAAAAAACAATTTCCAGGAGGATTCATCTGACCCTTCGATGCCCAAACCAAACCTCCGCCCTCGGCTGATGCTCCACATGGAGCAGTGAACAGGTGGCAGGTCGTGTCTACACACCTGCTAAACACATATGTAAAAATCTATGACCATTTTTGTGATGCTAGTACGTCCTCCAAGCTAAAAATAATCACTCGTCCACTCACTGGCCACTTCATTAGGTACACTTGTTAATGCCATCCATCCATCTTCTACTGCTTGTCCGTGGGGTCGGGTTGCCGGGGCGCCACCTTGAGCGGGGAAGCCCAGACTTCCCTCTCCCCTACTACATCATCCAACTCTTCTGGGGGGACCCGAGGCGATCCTAGGCCAGCTGAGAGACATAGTCCCTCCAGCGTGTCCAGGGCCTTCCCCAGGGCCTCCTCCCAGTGGGGGGTCCCCGGAACACCTCACCAGGGAGGCGTCCAGGAGGCATCTGGAACACCTCATCTGGCTCCTCTCACTTGTTAATCCAAATATCTGATCAGCCAATCGCATGGCAGCAGCTTGGTGTGACAGTTCTAGTATCCAGGGACCTTGTTGATGCCAGAGGTCAAAGGAGAATGGTCAGACTGATTGTGATTGGAGACCATGGCAAGACAATTAGTGACTCAAATGACCACTGGTTACAACTGACAACCGTTGAGGCAGATGGACGCCAGCAGCAGAAGATCACACATGGTGACACTCCTGTCGGTTAAGAACAGGAAACTGAGGCTACAATTCACACTGGGTAACAGTGGTCAATAGACAAACGTTGCTTTGTCTGGTGAGTCTGGACTTCAACTGTGACATTTGGATGTTATGGAGATGATTGACATCAGCAACATGAAAGCGTGGATCCGTCCTACCTATCCGACCACGTCTGCCTCTTTAAGACCACAGTGCACCATCTTCTTACGTCGAGTAGGTCCAACCCAGTACGAGCAACGTGCACCTAATAAAGTGGCCAGTGAGGATAGATGTGATTTGACACGGCTGTAGGATCTTTGTCATCGTGGTCTCAGTAATAACACGTGAAAGGATGTTAATCGAAGCTACACTGGCAACAGACAGAGCCCTCATGGTAAAGAGAGCATTGAGACACATTATGGGAGAGAATCCCGACGCAGAGAAAGCAAGTGGGAAATTAGGCAAACACAACAATTTTCTGGTGCTAGGAGTATACAATGACCAGAAACACATACGAGGGATCTATCTTGAACCCGATTCCCCAAGTGGCCATTCACTGGTACTACACTCCGGTCCAGATTCCATTTTCCACATAGACCACATGGACAAAAGAGACATTTGTAAACCTACTGACAGGTCACCTACAGCTGCTACATAATCAGTTTTACAACATGAAGGAATATTTTAAGCCATTCAAACACTCAGAAATTAGGTGCACTATTTGAGCAGCCATTGGTTGGGCGGCAGGAGACTGGAGGGGGCAGAGGGTGACGCGCTAGCACATATGGCAGCAGGTTTCCATTGGGAATGAATGGGCGCCATTAGTCATCGTTGTATCCTCTGCTTAAAACATCCTTAATGTGGAACCTACGGCCACACCGTCGCAAAACTCCACAGGGAGGTGTAACCAAAACGTATCACGTCCGTTTTTGTCTTGTGAATACATGCACCAATCACATCCGCCCCACTGAACTGCGCGATGCTCTGATTGGCTGGGGATGTAAAGGCACTGTGCTCTGCTGAAACTACCCCCGTGGAGACAAATCGAACCAAAAGAAAACTGAAAATCCAGGCGGCGGGAAGGTTCTGTGCAGCTAAATCCAGCAGCACACTGACGAGGACAGAAGTGAAGACTGACAGGATTATTTATGCATCAACCCTTTCACACATGTTGCCCATTATACTGCACAGGATCAAAGAAACATTACATTTAATTTATTGGAATTAAAAGATGAAGGCAAAGAGTGAAGGAAACCACAAGACAGTGAGTATTTTGAATTAAAGTGGACAAAATAGCACAAGAAGCAAAAGGTACAAACTAGTTCACAAAATCAGTAAACATGAACCCTTTTCTTTTGTCTCTCCTCTGTCCACTAACCCCAACCGGTCCAGGCAGATGGCCGCCTACCCTGAGCCGCTGTTGGTGGAGGTTTTTCTCTTCCATTAAAGGAAGTTTTTCCTCCCCCCTGTCGTCCTTGTCTTGCTCTCGGTGGTTTTGTTGGGTTTACTCTGTATAGTCATCAGGTCTCAGCCTCGAATTGTGAAGCGCCTAGAGATAATCTTCGATTATGATTGGCGCTATACAAACAAAACTGAATTAAATTGAACAAAATCAGAACAAAAATGAACAAAATCAGAACAAAAATGAACAGGCCGGACAAGTAAATGAACCAAATTAGAGGCAAAACTAAGAAAAATGAACAAAAACAAAAACTTTTGAATTGTGTGGTTGAGTCATTTTTTAAACTATATTATCAAATAGTACCTAAAGCATTATTGTGATTGTATTTCCCCAAAATTGAAATGGACTGATGGACATAATTTAACCATTTTCAACCACTACCTTTCTTAAAATACACAACATCATGTTTCGGTTTGGAAAGAACCAAAAGGCTAAAAATGTCAAAACTTTTGTTTTGTAATAGTCCATGCATGAAAGGGTTAATGTCAGGGTCTCAGGGGCAGCAGCCTAAGCCTCTCCCCAGCCATTTCCTCCAGCTCCTCTGGGGGGACCCCCAGGCCAACCAAGAGACACAGCCCCTCCAGCATGTCCTGGGTCTGCCCCAGGGCCTTGGACCACCCAGGCCTCTGCCTCCAGCTGCCACCCAAACCACACAGCACCGGACCCTTACGACCCTTCCTGCAGGTGGTGGGCCCATAGGAAGACATAGTCATAAGGGGGTTTAGTCTGACCTGTCACCTAGGACCAGTTTGCCTTGACCCTACCAGGGGCGAATTGCCCCCAAAAACATAGCTCCTAGGATCACTCAGGCGCACAAACCCCTCCACCACGGTAAGGTGGCGACTCACGGAGGGCAACGGGTTCATGTGATTTCTGAAAGATGCACCGTTTGGCTTCCAATGGCAGCTTCAAACACCAAACCATCACATTTTGTTTTTTCTCCCGTCCCTGAATGCATCACATGGAAACAGACACCCTGAATAAACATCAGTCAGGGAAATTCCACAGGGAACCTTTAAATGGCCATGATTAAACATTGACGTAGACTTATCGATAAGTGATGCCGATCAGGCCTGGGTCCACCCGGGGAATTCTTGGATCGATAAACGGGATTGATCGGCGCTCGCCCTCCCGCCCTGCGTGTTCCCGCCCTGCCGTTCAGCTTCCAGGCTCCGCTGGCGGCGGCATCGTCCTGAATATCTGCGTTTCTCCCTCATGCTTCAGTCTCACGCCGCCGTTCCACGGAGTAGTTTTCAAAGATGCCAAAATAAAAAGGCGTTGTTCAAACGGCGTCGAGTCGTCATTGTGTGTTTTTCCTCACGACGGTCACGGCGTCTGCTGAAAGGGCAGCGTACCGTTACCGGTCAACTCTAACCACTCGGGTAGAAGTATTCGTTAACAGAAAAGAAAAAAACATTTTTTTGGTTTTTTTTCCTCGATTATTTCAATGCTGTTCTTGCTTATTTTGTTGTTTTCTGTTTTTTTTCATATTTCCTTCTTTTTTTAAAGTGCTTGATTTTTGTTTGACCCCTGTTGTTGCTTTTTATTCAGTTTTTGTTTCTTTTGCTCTTTTTAAACTCACATGATAATTTCGGTGCTTAAGTCTCCCTTTTTTGGTTCAATTTCTCTAGTTTACTTGATTACTTTCTTCATAATTCTGATTTTGTTGCTTATGTTGTTCACTTGTGTTAATTATGTTAACTTATAACTGACTATGTTGCTCATTTTTTTAAATTTCTTGGTTATTTTGTTCATTTTTTTGCTTGTTTTATTATTTTTGTTACATTTTTGTCAGTTTTTTATTTCTTTTGTTAATATACTTGATCTTTGTTCATATTATTATATATTTATGTGCTTTAAGTTTTTTTTTCAACCGTTTTTACTCCCACTCACTGAGCTGTGTAAAAGTAAAAAGTATTCTGCAGAACTACTACTCTCAGAAGTACTTTATATTTTAAAAAAATACTCAACTACATGTAAAGGTTCAGTTCACGTAGTTGTTACAGACAACGTGCAAACAAAAACAAACCTAAACAAGCTTTAAAAAAAAACAGAACCAGGCAGACAAAATACCATGAGTGAAAAATACAATAATTACAGTAAAATCATGAACAATACATGACCGTAATTATGACTAAAATTAACAAAATGAACAAAAATGATCAAAAAATTAACAAAATGACTAAATCCAAAGTGTCACAAGACACAAGTTTATTTAGTTGTATTCATTTTACAATTAGATAAAAAAAATTAAAATGAGCAAAAAAAAAAAACAAAAATAACATTATTGTAAAATGTAAAATGAATAAAATAATTAAAACTGGAGAAATGTTTTTGAAATAATCAACAAAATGAAGACAAATTTTTAAAAAATTGGCAAAATAATCAATAATACAGTATATCAACTTAAAGAAGGTGTGTTGTCCTTCTCGTTGCTCAGTTTTATATTATTTATTGTTGCCGTTTTTTTCCACTTTTACAGATAGACGAAAACTTAATGCAGCAAAAACTTGACAAACAGCAACAAAAATGAAAAGAAATTCAAGAAAACATGATCTGAGATGAGCCTGAATAAAAAGTGAAAAATAAATTGAAAATGACAAAAAAAAATCCAAAAGTTTACAAAATGAGTAAAAAATCATCAGCTTAATCCACTTAAATACTGAAGCCGCGACCATTAAGACTGTGCTTTTTTGTTTAATTATTTCTACAACTTGAAGAAAACTAAACCAAACAAAAAATGGAAAAAAATTAGAAAAAAAATACATGACACAAATAAAAACAAAATCATGTCCCTGAAGTCCAAAAACAATGAGATCTGGTGAAGCGAGTAATATTTATATATTTCTGTTGTATGACCGTTTGTTTAGTTGGTGTATTGTGCTGTTGACACACTTCACTGCACATGGGTACTCATTCCAAAGGTGTGTAAAGATTTAAGGGAGGGGCTTACAAACCCTATAAAAGGTCATTAAAAAGGCACCATTTTCATATTTGTACATTTCTGTTCAAGCCAAAACGCCGGGATGAACCACGACGGGACGGTCCTCCAGCAGGACAACACTCGACTGCACATCTTCTTTCATGGTCTGTTGATTCATTTTTTAAATGAGGCTTTGAAAACATGAATAGCACCCAAAACTTTTTATTGAGTGTCAGTATATGTTTTTTTATGTTCCATTTAAAGCAGGTTCGTGACCGTCCGGCCTAGTAAATGAATTTCTCACCTCTCATTCTGTCTGTAATTTTATATCCATATATGTTTGACTGTTACAAAGCCACACGAGGCTGTTTTAACACAGTTCTATAACTTTTTAGAGTTTTAAAGTTGGCTTCGGGCGATTTGAAAGAGGTGCAGCTTTGATCTAAATCGGATGTGTTCTCTTTGAAACATCTGAGTCTGAAAAGGAAAAGGAAAGCGTCTTCTCCTTCGGGTCCAGCACCACCGAGCTGAAGTCTGCTTCATCATGTCGACGGAAACTCACAACATCAGCTTGAAGACAGTGGGGTGGGGCTGAGGGGGGGGTGTCACTGAATTACTACGTTCAGCTTTATTTTCAGTAAAATCAAGACCAGCCCCTGTGGTCTGATGGTCTCATGGTCACCAAGTCCAAGTTCCAGAGCGTTGTATTCCAATCCGAGCCCCGTCACCCCGTCGACCCTCTTCAGACGTCGTATTCTCACACTTGCACATGAGCACTTGCTGTCTGTTTTCTGCTCCTACCCAGGTTTTCTCTTCCATTAAAATGGGTTTTTTTCTAACTGATTTTGATCCAGGGACCACCATTCTGACTGAGAATCCACCGGGGGACCACTGCTGTTCAGTGTTGACACTAGTGCTGTCTGACAAAGGGATGCTTTTTAATTTGTTTGCATATTCTTCATCTGTCATGGTTTTACATCTATAGCGACTGGTAAAATAAGTTGTATAAAAATTTTTTGCATTGTGTAACTTTAAACACCACCTGATATGATGCTGTAAGTCCATCGTCACTCACTATTGCATGTGAAACACAGTGGTACGTCATCACCCCTTTTGTCAGCAGTGAATGTAAATCCATATTTAATATAGCCCTCTGTGTATTTTCTTCCTGGTCATTCCCTCTTAAGGCAGCAGAATCTTGTTCGACTTAGACCTCTTTCGCTGGCTTTTTCCTTACTATACATCGATCCATGATGGTGCTGTCAAGGCATTGAAACTACAGGGCCAGAGACCACTTGCAATGCCTCCACTAGGGGGGCACGGACCACTGGTTGAAAACCCCTTCACTAAAGAAGCAGAACCTCCCTCCTTCTGTTGGGTTTGTCTCCATACAGGTTCTAGGGGCTTTGGTCTTGAATTGTGAAGCACCTAGAGGTCATGTTGGGCTATGATTGCCACTTCTTCTTCTTCTTCTTCTCCTTTCGGCTGCTCCCCTCAGGCGTCGCCACAGCGAAATACCAATGATCCGCATGTTTGATCTGGCATAGGTTTTTTTTTTACGTCGGATGCCCTTCCTGACGCAACCCTCACAACAAGGGACAAATTCCACTATAGAAATACAATTGAATTGAACTGAATTGAACATTAATTTGATTTGGATTTTTGTAGGTAGGTAGGTGGATGGATGGATGGATGGATGGTAGATAGGTAGATGGATGGATGGTAGGTAGATGGATGGATGGATGGATGGTAGGTAGGCAGATAGATGGATGGGTAGGTACTGTAGATGGATGGCAGGTAGATGGATGGTAGGTAGGTAGATGGATGGATGGATGGATGGATGGATGGTAGGCAGGTGGCAGTGCGCTGTAGACAGAGGACACTAGGACATCGGTGAAGTCTTACATCCTCTGGACTAAAACGCACCATAGCAACAGACCATCTACAACCTGTAACACAAGCAACGCAGGACTCGTCTACTCAGACGGGGCCGTGACGGCACGGACGCAACTGTAGACAAGGTAACAAATAGGTCCAGAGACTTGAATCTACCACCAAAGCTGTGATGATGGGAAGTAGAACCAAGTGTGTTGGAACAGTGCACTGGGGCCTTGGTGGAGGTCTGCACTTTCTGGGTGTTTTTTATACAATGAGGTTCATCATGTCTTCGTAGAACAGGGGTCTGCAACCTGTGTAATGCATTACAGTAAAACAAAATGAACTAAAAATGAACAGAAATATATGAAATAATCAAGAAAATAAACAAAAACAAGACAATGAACAAAAATGACATGTAAACGGTAACAAAAAAGACTAAAATAGTAACTGAATGATCAACAAAATGAACAAAAACACAACAAAATATGACACATGCTAATAAATGAACAAAAACAAGAAAATGCAGGAAAAAAGAAAAATAATACACATCTTTTATTTAAAAATACTCAGAGAAATGTACAAAACTACAGAATAAGCAAAAAATATAAAAATCACTTACAAACTGAACAAAAATGATGATGAAATTAAGAAAATAATCAATAAAATGAACAAAAAATATCAACAAAATGACCGAATGAAACTAAATCAAGACAAATGAACCAAATTATAAACAAAATAAACGTAAGTGAATAAATTAATCACCAAATTGGTTTTTAACATGCTAAAATATACATCATACTATATCATGTGATACGTAAAGAGTTCAGATATTTTTGTGATTCTAGACACATATTTTAATTTTTTTTGGCTCTGTGTGTTGTGGAGGATGCAGACCCCGGTCCTCGATGGAATACCTCCACTCTCACAGATAAGCATCATGTGACCCTTCTGAGGTGAACAGGAAGTTGTCGAAACATGTCAAAGGTCAATAGGCCTTCTTTATGTCACATTTCCAGTAGAAGCAGTGTTCAACGACCGGGGCTGTTCATTGAGGCCGATGTGGAAGTAACTTTAAGTTGTAATTCCACTGTTTGGCCACTGGGGAACCGTTCATCCGACTCCAAGAAGCTTTTTTCCAATAGACATACATGTGATTCTATCTGAAAATACTAGGCAAAAAATTTTTTTCATGGTTCATCATGGTCTCAAACGTTTCATTTGGATCCTCTAATAAGTAACGTGATGGTCCATCATTAACTTTTTTGCTCCATTTTTAAGATATTATAAATAATCCAACAAATCACTGCCGTGCTGGGATTTGATTGGCATGTCGCTATGGTAACTCATCTCGCCAATTAAGATCTGGACCTTGGCATCTTCTATTTATTCAATAAGATACACTTGACTGCAGCAGGTAAGTGTTTACACTAAACACTGTAATATGACTTTGTTTGACACTGTGTGGTGAAGTTTTACCACGTCAGTAAGCTAGCTTTGTCCCCTTCCACCCGGTTGCCCCCGTATCCGGGGAAAAAGCTCTAATTTTACCGACATTTATAGCTCCTGTTTTCTAATCAATGAATAAAATCACACATCATATTCACTTCCGTAATCATCAGAATCTCAGCTAAAAACGGATACAAATCAATTTCAAGATCAACAAACCACAGCCCACAACACAAGCCATCATGTACAGAGTCCGAAGAAAACAAATGTTTGCTTTTTCTTACACTTCATGAACCAAATGTAGATCGATATTGTAAAACACGCAATGAAAGCGCACGTCGAGCTGAATCCAGCGATATGGAACTTATGTGCATTACTTCCAGAACCGCACAGCAAACGGACAAAAAATACAGAATAATCACAATTTCTCATGTAAAGTTGCTCCGATGCGAATAAAACTCCATATTATGTAAAATCCTTTTGATGTCGTTCCACCAACCATAACATCACTCGACATTCCGGATCATTTAGACCCGTAATGGCCGACATAAAGACAGGAGCGTCATAGCTTCCGTAGTTTTCCACATCTGATTGGACAAAATCAAACACACCATCGTGTCCAACACCATCACTTTCTATCGGTTCCGAGCTTTCCGACAATATATCAAGCATCCTGATTGGTCAAATTTGTCTAGAAAAAACATACCGTGTGGCGACGTCAGACAAATTCGGGCTGGTCGCATAGCAACCAGAGATTACGCAGAGCACGCATGCTTCCTTTGCTTCCGGGTTTGTTTTCACCATTGTTGGGACATTATGAATGAAAAACAATGTATTATCCAAGGAAAAGCTACAAACTCACTCCAGACAAGGCCTTGTAGCTATTTTTGAGGACACTGGTGATAATAAACAGCCCAGTGACTCGTTTTCCAACCACCAGACGTACGTATTACGTGTGATGGACAAACAGATGGACCAGAGAAAGAAACAAGCACACATCAACCTGAAAACAGGTATTGACTGGTTGATTTTATTATAGGCTGTTTTGTTATGACTGTTATAACTTATTATAAGACTTATTGACCTATTCATTTTTCATATGTGCTGAACTGTGCTGACTTCGGCACGGTGCGCTGCCGCCTGCACTTTTTTTTGCAAAACCATGTGTATCTTTGGCGGGCGACACGGTGGTGCAGTGGGCAGCACTCGTGCCTCACAGCTAGAAGGTCCTGGGTTCGATCACCCCACCAACACCTGGGGGTGTTTGTGTGTTCTCCCCGTGTCTGGGTGGGTTCTCTCCAGGTTCCTCCCACAACCAAAAACATGCACTAGCGATTAGGTGAATTGGCGATGCTAGAATGTGAGTGTGAATGGTTGTCTGTGTCTATATGATGAACTGGCGACTCATCCAGGGTGAACCCTGCCTTGACCCTGAGTCAGCTGGGATAGGCTCCAGCACCCCCCCCCCAACCCTTGCAAGGATTAAGAGGTGGAAAATGGGTGGATGGATGGTGTATCTTCAGCCATATTGTCATTACTACATATTTCCACTCACACTCACCCAAGGCTCCCTGAAACTTATTGTTTTTTTCATGAATGTTGTGGCAACTTGTCTGCTAACTGTGCATAGGAGGGTTTTTTTTTCAATGTGACTATAATTTTGCTTCCTAAGGAGCCTAATTCTGGAAACTGTGCTTTTTTTTATTACTCTTTTTCACCCATT
>JAQQAE010015877.1:0-11920 GCA_029823295.1 Pseudamia nigra
AAGTTATAATTTATCCTTTTGTATGAAAATTCAACAACAGTAATCATGTTTTAGCATTAAAAAGAACATTTTGATTGCCATATATTTTTTTTATTTGGACACTGCCAGTTATAGTTGTACTGATGCACAACCATGCCTTTTGTAAGATATAGTATATATTCAGTGTAATTTTTTGTGGTTAGTATTTCACATCTGCACATAGACTTTACGTTGAACCGCTGTCAACTATTAGGATGCCAAAGTCCAGTTCCTACTAAGTGCAAGGGTTGCTCAATATGTGTCATGAAACCTTCAGCAGGTTGATTGTTGTTTTTATGCACCTTATTATTAACTTAAAGGAATGTGGCTGTTGTGGAAGTGGAGTGAACACATAGAGAGGGAAATAATTTCCACATTTTAAGAAAAAGGGTTAGTGACTCTAGGTTGCTGCAACAAAACATACATTTGTGAAAAGTTAACCTAATTTCCACTCAATACCTTTTACTGCAGACACATTGTTCAATTATTGTTTCTTTATTCCTAAATGTGTGGGCTATTTTATTTCATTTTGTTGCAAGGAGCCTATAGATAACTGTAATATTTTTTATTAGTTATGATTATGAGTCTTATGTAATTTGAGTTTATGGCTGATAGTTAAATCATAATCCTAAAAACGCACTGTATGTACTCTGTGCTCGTGCTTTTTTTGGATGTTGTTTGCAACTTTTTAAAGAGGAACATTTATTTTAAATTGATAAAGGTTTAGGATTTGTAGTTATTTACCCTTGGAAGAATAGTGACAGATATTATCTTCAGTTAATGGAGATCCAAATACAATGAACAGAATCCGGGTGCTGCCTAAGGAATATTGTATTATCTGTTACAAACCAATCCCTCAAAACTTAATGTAATATGACACCTGAATTTAGCTAAGAAAATACTAGGTAAGAGCCTTCCTATGGGTACAACTGGATACAAGATTACAACTGCAGCAAGTTATTTAACCATAATTGACGGCATTATGTCTGTGTTGTTTGTTGTTTTATCTCTACTCTTTTCTTTTGTCTCTCTGTCCACTAACCCCAACCGGTTCAGGCAGATGTCTGCCTACCCAGAATTGTTGATTCTGCTGGAGGTTTTTCACTTATGTTGAAAGAAGTTTTTCTTCCCCCGTTGCCCTAGGCTTGCTCTTGGATGTTCTGTTGGGTTTACTCTCTATATTGTGTTGAGGTTTTAGCCTTGAATTGTGATGCATTGATCAATAATCTTAGTTCATGATTGGTGCTATACCAATACAAATGAATTTAACTGAATTAATGAAATTGACACACTGCTTGGACAGGAAGACGGGTCGAGGGGAACCCGAGGGTCCTCAGGGCGCAGCGGCTGCTGGACATGTTAGGATCCATGGACGTGTGGGGAGTTATGTGTTTTTGAAACGACGCTGTCCACTGAGGATGTGATGGATATTTATCTATTCAGAGCCATGATAAAAGGATTTCTGCTGATTGGCTTGGGTGTTTTCCTGGTGTATTGATAAAGAAAACGGTTCAAACCCCAGTAAAGCTTTGTCTCCAAAGCAAACAGTTGGGAAGAGCACTGGCAGCACAACATGGACGATTTCTGAATTAAATCAAAGAGTGGGTTACAACACAGAAGTGCTGGGGTCTCTTCATAGGATGGTCTTCTGACGTCTGGTACCAAAAAAATATAAAATTGAAGTACTGAGGAGATTAAATTCTTTTCTGCCTTTGAAAGGGTGACCGTCTTATCTTTTGTTTTTGTTTTGACTCCCTTCTCTGGCCTTGAGAGGCTGTGCGCAAGGCCCCTTGGAGGAGACACTGCTTGGAGAAATGAGCGCCTCTTTTTACCCTTCCCCCCGCCTTACACCAACACTGATAAGAGGTCGGGCTGTACTTTTCTATGGACATGTGCTGCCACGGTAACTATGATGGAATTAAACATCTGGCTATATGCTCTGAGAGAGGATTGTTGACCTGGGGTTAAAGTTGAACTTTTTCTATGGACATGTGCCGACATTGTAGCTCTCATGGTATTGCAGAGTTCCATGGCATTGGAACTCTGCAAAATACAAGAAACTGTGAACCTGTGTGATGTTCAACAAAATATTAGCATGTGTGGCTTTTTTGGGGGGGAGCGGGGGGCATTGTGTGTGGTCAGGTAAGAAACTAACGTATAAATCCCCAGCAGTGGTTTTATTAAGGTGTTTGCCAGTGATGTGCCACCTGAGTAGCTTCAGCAGAGTTGCATTGAAGGCTGCCGGAGGGATGGACACATTTTTCTCCAACAGATTTTCCTACATGTGGTGTTTTGATGATGTTTGAAGAAAGTGCTAGGTAATGCACTGGATAAATAGCTCATGTACTGGGTTGACATCTGTAAGTGTAAGGACCATAACATACGATTCATATTCTCATCATTCTTGTAAATCCTGGTCATGTTGGAAAAAACACCCTGATCCAGACAGAAGTGTTTGACCAGAATATGGATGATCAGTCAGTACAACTTTGATTTGAAATGCTGCTTACTGCTGACAAAGAGATGTAACCAAGGCAGCAAAATTTCTCCTGCAGCTTAACAGAAACACTCACTACAAGACTCAGATCAGGCTTAGATCTTTTGTCCTTGTCATTTGGATTCAATATCAAAGTGAATCTTCTCAGCATTTTCATACATGCCACGGAGTATGTGCTAATTGCTTAATTGTACCATGCAGTGTGCCTGTGTGGAAGCATCTGCATTTGTTATGTTTCTCTGCTTGTTTATACAGGTTTTAATTTGTCACCTGCCTGTATGATGAGGAAAGCAGTGAATACTAGTTGAGAACCTCAAAACAGCAAATGTTTGGCTTTTTTTACTTTCAAATGTGTTATCTAATCCACACCTGGTGCTAAGGAATTATATAACAGAAAGGATTAGGTTGCATTACTATTATAAGAAAGCAGCTGCAACATGTGATGATGTCCTGCATTATGCTGTATTGTTCCGATAGTCACTACTGAGAACTTGTGAAAACTGTTCTTTACCTTAAAGATAATGGATTCATTGTCAGAGTCTACTGGTGCCTTAATTAAATGAAGATGCCAACTGAAAGAATGTGTTGAAAACAAAGCAAAACCTAGTAGGAGTGACAATGTGGGTCTTCATCTCCTCCGTTCCAGTTGAGTTTGCTGATTGAAGACAGGCTCCTGTGGATCTGGGCCATGGATGAAGAGTTGACACCTTTGGACTGTCTGCTGCCCTCGGGTACTGCCTTTCAAATGCATGTCTCCCTTGTGACACTTGCACAGTCATGCACAGACGCATATTTGCATGCAGCTTTTAAAATACACACCAGCAGCTACGTCTCTGAAAGACACAAAAAAACAGGACCAAAATACAATCTGTCGTCTTTCCAAACAGGCACTGGCATCTCTGTCGTACTTGTCTTCTTTTTGTGCTTCTCCCACTCACTCTGACATACATAAATCATTTCACTCCTGAATATAATCCCTGTCATCATCTAACATTACTTTGTCCCAGCACACCACTGTAAATGTGGGATAATCCAACCTTAAGTTTGCACCTCTGAAAACATGCACTCATGCCTATTTTAAGCAGGTTCTTTAAATGATAAAAGAAAACACTGCTGAAAAATACTAGTAATAATTATAATAACAATGATGATACAACAACATACACACTCCTTGTCTCCAAATTGTCAGTATTATGAAAGAACTTGCTTGTAACTGCCTTGAGCCATTTCTCTAGGTCAAGGTTTATGTGAACTGTTTTGCAGGTTGTATGTGTGCAGTGGAAGGAGAGATGATATGCACCTAAGGGCACATTTCACCCAGCACTGTAAAGGTCACGGAGATCATTCAGCAGTTTAGATTGCAGAACAGACAGTAGCTACTTGTAGTTCTGTGTGTACTTGCATTTAATATTGTGTGATTTGAAGACCTTTTTTGTAACTGGCATGAAAAGTAACTGCCTCCTCAGCTTGTACAACACAAAGATGAAGTGGCTCCAAGAGAAATACTTTTTTGTCCAAATTATACTACATTGTTAGGTTCTAATGCTGGACAGAATGACTGTGTGCCCACCCAAATATAAAAATAGGAAGCCTTAAATTGATGTCATTGTGTCTCGAAATAGGTTAGTCACAGCATTTGCACCAAAACTCTTAAATACATTAAGTTAATCTGTTATTTTTAAAGTTATTGTCACTTAGCTGGATGAGTCACTGTGATAGGAGTTTGGTATTTGAATTTAATTGAACAGTACTCACTGGTAATATCTAATCTTGTGCTTCTTAGTGTTTGCCCAACCAGAGTTAAGAAAGGAAGGAAGGAAGGGAAAGAAGGAAGAAAGTGAAGGAAAGATGGAAGGCAGGAATGAAGAAAGAAAGAAAGAAAGGAAGATACATAGACAGACAGACAGAAAGATAGATATTTTAAATGCACCTAATATAAAAATAACAAGCACAAAGGACTCTTCTGTTTTGCTCCAGCTTCTCCACAGCTTTAAACCACAATAACCTGCAATTGTGCTTATCTAACTGCGCACATGCTTGACATTCTTGCATGTGTGAATAGGAACATGGAATTGGAGTTGATTGCCTGACCTGGTACAATGTCAAAAAAAAAAAAACACAAAACAAAACAAAATCAATAACACACAAAGGCCAGCGTCACTCTGCAGACACTCCGTTGTGATTGGAAACTGTCAACAGCCTTCAAGCACCCGCTGAAACATATCTTTACTCAAACTATTAGCTAAGCACTACAGGCTGCACTCTTGAGTTTGCTTACCATATAAATCCAAGATTTATTCTCAAGATTTCACAGTGTGTGCAAATAATCCTCCAGGGGCTACAGCACAAACAGATCTGAGCACACCCATCCGCCACATGATATAATTGTGTTGATAAATGTGTCGTGCTATAACAGGTATAAGATGATGTTTGAGAGAGTTCCTGAATTGAAGGCAATGTTTTTCTAGCTGTACAGTATGATGAGCTACTTTTTCCTCATTAGATAACTTTCAGATTATGTTTGCATGGTGTCTTTAATTTAATCTTTCACTGAAAATGCTTATCTAGACTCTCAGTGGAGAAAATGAAAACAGCCCCTGGATGTCTGCATTTTAAAATCCCTAGTGTGTGTAGTTAGCCTTTTAAATTTCACCATTTTAATTATAAACGCCTATTACTGAAATATCTATGTGCAAGGTTGTGTGGTTGGATTTTGTGTGTGAGGATATGTGTATAATGTACATGTGTGTTTGTGGTATTTATGCTGTCTTGGACTTTAAAAAGAATCCCAAGGTGACATTTCTTTGAACAGGGTGCACGAAAGGCCACGCAGCTCCTTACGTGCCTGTGTGTGGGTAGGTGAGTGTGGGTGCTATGAAGGGTTATCTGAAAAGTCACGGCTGGTTGGGTTTGTCTTTTGTTCTCTGTACACCTCCAGCCAATTAAGAGACAAGACTGACAAATCTGCTCCTCAGCCACCCCCTCCTTGTGTCCCCATCCCCTTTGTATCACTTCTATATCCTTTCTTCCTTTCTTTTGCCTTTACCTTGCACAGCTGGCGTTGACTTTCACATTGGAAATGACCTTCCACTGATGTGAACTTTTTAACAACATCAAGCCTGCTACAGCAACAAAGTCACAAACACGCAGATAAACACACTTTCTCACCCAAGCCAGACTAAACTGTTTGGTCTTTAGGGCTTTTTCTGGGGACACAAGGAGATACACATTTTGCAGTAAAAAAACGTATGAAATTTCTACTTGGCTCTTACCATTTGGGCCTCCCACACTGTCCCGAATGGTTTTGAAAGGAATAAGCTTGTTTCAGATATGCCATCCTATGCTGCTAGTAAAATGCAGTTGTTTGAATTTGCATAAATACAGTGTAAAAAGAAGAATTATCAAGTAACGCTTACTTGCATTTGATATTTTGCCTTCAAAACAAAAGGCAACAACTTGCACGAACAGTCAAATAAGGGCAGAGATTCGAGGAAACAGATAAATCAGAAAGAAATGGAAATGACTGTGTGAAGGTGAGGAGGAAGAGAGTGTGTGCTGTTGTCTTTGGTCCATTAAGGCTTTTGTAGATTTGTTTTTACTTTGTCAGTGAATACAGTTTCCCATTATATTCCACACATCTGCTGTAGATAGAAAAATGACAATTCTAAAGAATTAGTCGGGGGATCTGCATTAGCAGCAGAGCAAAAGAAAATCTAAGAGCAAGATGGATGGGGGGTTGAGAGGAGAAGCGAAATAGATTTGTGAAATGATGCACCCTGGGACACAGCCTTGACAGTGAAGCATGGAGGTAACTGCTGACAGGAAAAACAAAAAAAGTGCAGCTATAGAGGCCAAAGGCTGACAGGTTATTTTCAGTGCAGAAAGGGGTTTCCTCTGTTTTCATGTGCTGCAGTTGCAGATGGTGTGTCGCCAAGGTCACGGTATTCAAATTAGCATCAGGTGTGTGAGGAGTGCATAGATGTTTTTAAACAATAGTGACTTAGACATTGATTGTGACCCCTAGTTCAAGCTGAGAATAGAAACCAAGGTCCTATATTGTCAAATTTGTCAAATTATTATTTATGTCATCATTTGTTTTAATCCTTTATTTACAGTAACTTATGAAATGCCATTTTTACCCCTTTTTTGCCATTATGCTCGATATTCTCTGTCTTTTGATTATTGCTTATTTTACCCTTTCCTTTGCTGTTTCCCTCTGTCATCCCTCCAGGCATACAGAAGATTTGTCTGATCATTCTGAACCAGCCCCTGGATAAGGACTACCTGGGCATCCTGTGGGGTAAAGGTAAATATTTTATCCACAGAGATTCTTTTTAGATCACTTAGATCCCAGCTGTATCGATTCTCAATGACCATGCACTCCTCTGTTGTTTTCTGTTGTTTTGTGCTCTCCAGCTTTGTGTGGCCTCCACCGTGCAGATTCTTAATAGCAGAAAATACCCCCTCCCTGCCTTCTGCCCACTTTTCTTTTGAGGTGTCTCCTAATGAAGTAAAAATATGTCATCATCTCTAGGGAGAATACATGTTTCTTTTCCTGCATGGGTAGTGATTTTGTTTTTGTAACTACTGTGGCAGCATGGCCTCAATAATTATCTTCAGAACAAAGATAATTTCATTTAAAAAAAAATCTGCTGCATGCACAGACTGCATTTATAGTGTGGGTTTGTTGTTAGTCTTAATAACTTTTCAGATGAATGATTAAATTGAATGACAGTCATAAGCAAGTAAGCATGTGCATTAAACTAAAAACAGCATCACACTTTACAGATCAACACTGATCTGTCAGTGATATAAATAGTTCTTTACCCTAACTGACTCATTCACTGGTCACTTTGTTAGGTACACCTTATTGGTACTTGGTTGGACCCCCTTTTGCTTTCAGAACTGCTTTAATTTTTTGTGGCATAGATTCAACAAGATGCTGGAAACATTCCTAAGACATTTTGGTCTATACAGACATGATAGCATCACATGGTTGCTACAGATTTGTTGTTACACATCCATGAAGATGCTACTAGAGTACAGTGAACAAAGCCAGCTTGAGATGATTTGAGCTTTGTGAGATGACACATTATCCTGTGGTCATAAATGGATGGACATGGCCAGTAACAATACACAGGTAGGCTGTGGCCTACACACACCTAGACAGTAGTGGGTAAACAGAAGCAGTACTCAAGTAAAAGTATTGTTACTGTATAATTATAATGACTGAAGTAGAAAGACTCATAAATATAAGTACAGTACTTGAGTGGGAATAAAAAAGTATCTCGTATAAAAACTGCTCAGCATGGAATTTATTACAGCATAATATATTGCATTCAAACATATTTTGGTCATTTTGATTCAGTTTCTTGATTATCTTGATCATCTTTGTACATTTTGTTGCTTTTTATTCAAGTGTGTTGGTTATTTTGTTCATTTTTTAAAATATGCAATATTATTATTATTTTTTTCACCTGCCTCCCGTTCTGATACTCGGTTTGGATTTCAGTGCTGTCATGTGATTGGCTGATCAGCTATTTGTGTTAACAACCAAGTGAAGAGGTGTACCTAATAAAGTGGCCTGTGAGTGGATTTACTGTAGAGGTCATCAGCTTCTCCAGTAGTATGATTTACTTCGTAGTATACTGTATGGTCAAACGAAGGTCACCATCTGGATTTAACAAAACAAATGGGTAAGATGCCTCCCTTGGATAATTACTGCGGTGAGTAGTATGGTTCAACTGGCAACGATTTTATTAAACCATAATTGATGAAACAATGAGCTGCTCTTTTCTTGTTTTTTTTTTCCTGCAATGGATTTTCTCCCCTGATGACGTGGGCATATTCTAAGGTGACAATGCCAGGCTTCATGGGGCTCAGTTTGTGAAAAATTAGTTCAGGGACCATGAGACATTACTTTTTTTTCCATTTTCACACATGGATTGGTCACCTGAGAGTCAAAACCTTACACCCATCAAGAATCATTGGGGTGCATTGGTGAAGACTATTAAAGTACAAATGTCCCATAAATGCTTGTAGAAAAGTGAATGCAACTCTGGACAGAGAAAAATATTATCAAATCAGTGCCATACCAAATGCATGCCTTGATTAAAGCTAAAGGCATCCAACAAAACATTACTGCATGAATTCTTTTAGGTAGGCAGTTGCATTTATTACCTCCGCCAAGGATTGGCAGGGGTTATGTTTTTGCCGGCATTTGTCAGTTAGTTACTTAGTGAGGAAGATTACTCAAAGAGTAATGGCCTGATTTTGATGAAATATCCAGGAAATGTGTGGGATGGGACTAGGAACTGATGATTAACTTTTGGCGGCGATCCGGATCACCATGTCAGGCGTTTCAACACTCAGTCTTTAGAACAGCGCTGTGATTGACAATCACTGCTCACTCACCAACCAATCAAAATGTAGAAGGGGTGGGACGTAGGAAGAAAACACTATAAACTACTCTGCACCATGATGGAGGGGAAACTGACTCACGACTCCGTTTATGATCTAACACTGAAGGATTTCCATGATTTTATGAAGTAAGCAGACGTCCCAAACATCCATTACAGTTTAAAATGTTACTGTGTGAAAAGGACATTTTTACATGTCGCCGTGATGCAGTCAGGGATGTACCTTCAACTCATTCATGTGATTACTCGGACATTGTGTGTCAGGATGGCATTAAATTCAAGGCTATTCTCTTTACTCCCATCATATCAAATCTCTACATAGGCTTCATATTGATAAATCGACTGCAGATTTTAATTTTAATCCCTCATACTCTTGCCTGAAAAAATATTAAAACACTATTTTGTGAGCTAGATATAGTGGGTCTATATGTGGACCTTTCAGGAGTCACTGTCTGCCAAAGTATGAGTGCACATAACCTGCACATAACCATAGCAACAAAAAACAATGGGCGAAGTGCTGGGCAGTAGCACCCACAAAGTAACGCTGTGAGCGCCGCAGGCTTCTACTGTACTCCTACTCTTACTGTATTATTCTTTTTGTGGCTGCACAGTTTATCCAGCCACAGTCATAGCAGCAATATTAGCCTAAGCAATTTCATAATGACAAAAGGCTGTATTGTAAATGTAGAATGTAGAAAGATTAGGGGTGATCTAATTGCAAAAAAGGAAGAAAAAATGAAGAGGCACTGTGTCAATCATGCAAAATTAAAGTCACAACAGTCTTATAAGTCCTTTGTATTTTTATGCCAGTTTGATTAAAAAAAGAAAGAAAAAGTGTGATCCTTAAATTGTCTTTGATTTGCAAATCTCATAAACCCAGATTTTATTCCCAAAAGAATATAAACAACACATGAGACTTTGAATTGAGTCATTTTACCATTTCATGGAAAATATTAGCTCATTTTGAATTTGATGGCAGCAACACATCTCCAAAAAGATGTAACATGAAAATGTTTACCATTGTGTAGCATCTCTTCATTTAACAACTGTAAACATCTGGGAAGTGAGGAGGTCAGTTGTTTGAGTTTTATTAGAGGAATGTTGTCCCCATTCTTGTTTGATGCATGTTTCTAGCTGCTCAACAGTCCTGAGCCGCTGGTGCTGGATCTTTGGTTTCATGATGCCAATTTTTTTCTATTGGCAAAAGGTCTGGACTGCATGCAGGCCAGTTCAGCACATGGACTCTTCTCCTGCTCTGATGGATGCAGTATGTGGTTTAGCATTGTCTTGCTGTAGTATGCAAGGCCTTTCCTGAAAGAGATGCTGTCTGGATGGGAGCATATGTTGCTCTAACACCCCTATGTACTTTTCAGCATTGATGGTGCCTTTCCAGATGTGTAAGCTGCCCACACGTCAGGCACTAATGCAACCCCATACCATCAGATGTGCAGACTTCTGAACTGTCCGCTGATGATCATCCCTCTCTTTAGTGCACCAGACACAGGGTCCATGGTTTCCAAAAGAATTTCAAATTTTGATTCATCTGACCACAGAACAGGTTTCCATTCTGCCTCATACCATTTTAAATGAGCTTAGGCCCTAAGAAGACATTGGCATTTCTGGATTATGCTCACATATGATTTCTTCTTTGCATGATACATCTTTAACTTGCATTTGTGAGTTGGACAGTGAACTGTTTTCACAGACATTGATTTCTGGAAGTGTTCTTGAGCCCATCCAGTGATTTCTAGTAGAGATGTCATGGTAGGAAAATTTCATATCACAATTATTATGACCAAAATTATGTGTGGGTTTTTTTGCACTGAGCTATTTAGTACACCACCTTATATGATACTAACTGTGCTCGCTGGTTTACTGAAGTAGCATTCACAAAGTGGGATGATTGTGGGCAATATTCGGCATGTTTTCACTGAAAAAACTCAAGCTTATCATCGTGACTGGGGTGTAATTAAGTGACGCCTTAATTTATTTGGCTTCATGCTGTCTGCTGCCAACATTTTTAGACACAGTAAACACACCGGTCTGTCTCCCACCGTAGTCACAGTGAAGCCAAGCGCTACATACGCTTCGTCATATTTCCTCTTCTTAGCTTTCAGGAGACTTGTTTGTCTCATTATCTTCGTCTCTCTCCGCCTTTCTTTTCATAACTCTTAAATATTTTTTCATGGTGTCTCTTGAGGGTTTGTTCACTGCACTTCATATCTCCTGCTCTGTGCTGTGTGTGCACATGCTCAGTGCAAAAAACCCCACACCATAGAGCTAATATTCCCTGCACACATTCTGACAATGAGAGTGCCACTGCCACCTACCGTAGTGGATGTGCAATTACACTTTATTCTAGTATGGCAAAAAAGCATGTTCCGCGGGGTCACACGTACCCCCCCCCCGGCATCGCACCGTACCCCACTATTTGAGGACTGTATTACAGGGTGAAAAATCGTCTGGAGCACTGTCACCGGTGCCTTCCGCTGTTTTCACTGGGGCAAAACAAAACTCACGTTGCATACTGTACAAGCACGCCCGTGTCTCAAACAATGTTGCTTTTCTAAGCAGTAGTACCGTGAGTTTTTCAAAGTGTGGTAATCAAATACAGTTTTTGTGATAATTAAAATTTGACACGGTAATGCTAACCATTGCAAATTTCACTGCAGTTTATGACTACACCAGTGATCGTTTCATCCCTAATTTCTAGTAGAGAATCATTCCTGTTTTAATGCAGTGCCGCCTGCAGATCCACTTTTTACCTTCGGCTTTGTCCCTTGCGTACAGAGATTCCTCCTGCTTCTTTGAATCTTTTATATTTTACATGTAGATAGTAGGATCTTCAAATTTTTCACAATTTTATGCTGAAAAACATTCTTCTGACATTGTTCCACAATTTTTTGATATTTACACATTAATGAACATTTCTGTAAATGTGCCAGTATTAGCATAAAAAAGCTAATTTTCAACCGTTGTCCCTGGG
>JAQQAE010015878.1:0-11920 GCA_029823295.1 Pseudamia nigra
TCGCCACCTTCTGCCAGAACAAAAGAGGGCCGACGCCACCACAGCCGCGCACACACACACACACACACACACACACACGCATTAACACAAACACACACCGACAGACGCACACGGCCTCGCAAACTCATCCAAAAACCTTCTCGTTAATCGCTTCTGAAGCATCTTTGTCTCCAGTGGCTCAAACTGGAAACGGGCCAACGAACTGGTCTGTAAATATAAACACGGGTGACCTTTGACCTCTGCCCCGCGGCCCGTGACTGGTGCACAGGTATCAGACGGCGTCGTTTAATGCTCCGTACGGCCTCGATGGGAGCGTTTCGGTGACACGAGATGAATAAATCAACAGGAAAACGTGACGAATCCAGAAAAACCAACAGAAAAAGAGTCACGAAAATGCGCAAATGTAAAAAGAGGGAACAAAGGTCATCAAGAAAACACCAGAAATATGGACGAAAATCAACAGGAAGGAGAGGAAAATCAAGCTCAACAAAAATAACCCCAAAAAAAATCTAAAAATTGACAAAAAAATGTACTCAAAATAGCAAAATCCAGACCCTTTGGCACCGCAGGAACTTTTCTCATTTACCCGGAATTTTGAAAAGAACTGGTTCATTCGAACAACAGTTACCGAGGGGAAAAAACCTCCCCCGGCCCTGGAAAAAGTTCCAGCTAGCGAGGTGGGACTTTGTTCAGGTTACCCGGAATTCTAGAAGGGGGAGGGGCCACGGGCTGCACGCTGATTGGTCGCCTGCACACGGACACCAGTGCACTGATTTCATCTCTACCAGCTGTGCTTCGTTTGCTGAGGATTTGGAGGGAAAAAAAATGAAGAGAAGCTACGAGACGAGGCATCTTCACTGGCGAAGAAATTCACCGTAATCCGAGTACGAATCAGCAAATCGGACGAGCTTCCCTCGGCGCCGCTCGGCCCGAAAGTCACCGTTTGCTTCATCTCACAACTGCTTCTGCTTTTTGTTCCATGTTTTATTACACAAAGTCGACCTTACGTCATCTGTTCATTCGCACGGAGTCAAAATATGAGAAGAAGTGGAATTAAACGCGAGCAGCTGTGAATCTGTACACGTTCAGGGTTTAGTATTTTATCTTTTATTTCCACAACGTCTTCGCGCTTCGTCAGGAAAACGAACAAATGCTGCACGTTTTTAAAAATCCATTTTGTTCTGTGACACATAAATGACACGTGAGAATAAAAATCTGTCGTCCGTCATTTACCCGGGTAAATAAATTCCCAGGTGAAAATAAGTTCCTGTCAATGTCAGTGGATTAGGGGCTTATGACTTACATAATTAAGAAAATACCAAAAATAAACAAAAAAAATAAACCAAATGATCAAGATAAAAATAAAATAACCCTTAAAACAGATCAAACGTTCCACAAAACGAAATAAATTATTCACAAACAGAAATTAACGACATGACAGAGAAAAATAAAATGAAATCAACAGAAACGGACAAATACGACCAAAATGATCCACAAACGTACCAAATCACAAACAAAATATTCCACGCAACGAACAAAAGAATCAACTAAATTAACTAAATAAAGAAACAAGGGAACACATTTTAAATTAAGTAAAAAGACAAAACGGAAAATGAACAAATGTGACCAAAATAATCCACAAACTAACTAAATGAACAAAATTAACAAATTTAACAAAATTTCTACAAAATAATCAAGAAAAATCAACATTTTCCAACAGATGACATCAAGATTATTTTATATTCTTTTATAACCAGATTGTCTTTTTATCTTTATGTATTAAAGGTGGTTTAGTTCATGCACGTTTTTATTTTTGTCACTTTTTATATGCACATACACAAAATAATGGTGCATTTTCTTCGGCTCCTATGCTGCTGGGTCTGTTTTCACCTGTGCATATTTTGTATTTTTTTAATCTTTTTCATGTCTTTTACGTTCATCCATTTAATCCTGTCATAAATAACCCGTAGTTGTTGTAATTTGACGTCTTGCAGGAAAATAAAGTCAAATCTGACCCAAAACGTGCTTCTTATAAACAACTACAAGAAAAAAAATGATCGGTTTCCTCTGTGAATAAATCGTGGAATAAAACCTTCACAAATACATAACAACGCACCTAATCGCCATGTCACTGAGAGACTCCATTTCCCATAACACCTTGGGGTTTTGTGTGTACGGTAACGATGCGGAGCTTCCGTCTCATGTCAACATGTTCAGATTTAAAGAGCGTTCGATGAGAAATAAAGCTCATTTCATCCGACAATCAATATTTTATCAATTCATATTCACTGTGTGTGTGTGTGTGTGTGTGTGTGGGTGTGTGTGTGTGTGTGTGTGTGTGGCGTTTACATCTGCACATTGGTCAAATTGAAAGTGTTTTTTTTTGTGGGCGGAGTCTGATTGATGAATCGCCGTATTGATTGGAGCTTTGCCTCACTTACCATAATTATAAAGCTCTAATGGATCACACACACACACACACACACACACACACACATCAAACTGAATAAGATAACTTTCCCCTCTTATCATCATCCACACTTCTGATCCATCCTCGTTTCCTTCCTCCACCTCTTCTTTTTCCTTCCTCACTTCCTCAAACTCTTCCTTCCCTCCTTCATTCCTTCCCTTCACTAGGTCCTTCCTCCCTTTTGTCCCTTTCCCTCCCGTCCGTCCCCTCAGCTGTCTCCATGTGGCCTCATATTCCAGCAGTAACTGGGAAATTCAAATCACCTTGATGGTCCGACTGTGACCGGATCAGGGTTATTATACAGTACATATTAAAGGTCACATATCATAATGTGTCTGTTCAGGTCCTCTGAGAAAAAAATGTAAGGAGTTTTTATCACTGTGGCGCATACTCTGGGAGGTGTTGTACCCGCCCACTTTTCATCAGAAAAGGCTGTGATTGGCTGAAGCAGTAAACACTGTAAACACAAAAAATTAACCTTTCATGGATAAGACACTGTCTGGCCAAAAAAAAGGTCACCGCCTGGATTTAACTAAGCAAATAGGTCCGAGCCTCCCATTGGATGCATGGGTGATTATGTTTCAGCTGGCAACAAGTCATATGAGGATAGTGGGGAACCATCATCTTCAAAGAAAAGCTGTGGTTGGAAAAAAATGAGCGGTGATCACTTAAATGTGTGGTGAAATCAAATTGTAAAAAAAAAAAAAAACAACAGTAGAACTCAGGACTATGTTTAATAGTGAAAGTAAAAGCATTTCCAAGGGATT
Source organism: Pseudamia nigra (assembly GCA_029823295.1). Taxonomy (NCBI): domain Eukaryota; kingdom Metazoa; phylum Chordata; class Actinopteri; order Kurtiformes; family Apogonidae; genus Pseudamia; species Pseudamia nigra. Next base: position 3,238 of record JAQQAE010015878.1, read on the forward strand.
GGGACTAAATATCTGTGTAGCCTTAAGAAAACCACTTATCAGTGAGGCTAATCAGAAAAAAGTTTTCAGTTTGCCAGGGAGCAGAATATTTTGTTGTTCTGCCTTTAACTTTGATTACGACACACATTTGCTGTGGCGTCGATTCAATAAACTTCTGCAACGTCTCAACATTTATTTACACTTATTCCCAGTACGCCTTCTTCTGTGCTGCTATCGAGGTAAAATCATACATTCGTAAAAATACAGAGCAAGAATAACATGAAAGCGGAAACTAACAGTAACACAATACGTGTGGCAACAACAAATCCAATAATATCAGTGTAAAAGAGTGAGTATGTCCCGTTCCACAAACAAGTTTAATCCGTGAGAACCAGGATGAAACGCGCCGTACGGAACCACAAACGCCTCGCCGGCGGACGTTCCAGAGTGGACGCACTGCTCCTTTATTTCCAAAGAGCAGTGAAACAGGGAACCAAACTTGGCTCTGGTTCCCACAGTTTAGTGTTTCTGTGAACGTGAACAACCCCCCCGCCCCGCCTTTTTCCCCCCTCTAAAACAACCAATCATGGCCCCTGGAAACGGTTGCTGTGGTAACCCGGAGACTGGCATCGCGGCTGGCACGAAGACCCCGCGTGAGCGCGTTGTAAACGAAAGGCGGCCTTTACAGTGCACTTTACCCCGTCTCTGTTTCTGCTGCAGTGTTGGTAATCCATACAGCTGAGGGATGGACACGCACACACACACACACACACACACACACACACACACACACACACACACACACACTATGATTAATGACAGTAGAGTCTACAGCAGATTATGGTGAAATCACTATAGATAAAGCGCTGCAGTGTGTGTGTGTGTGTGTGTGTGTGTGTGTGTTTATATCCCGACTGAATCCACACCAACCTGTGGGTTCGTCTCGACCCTGTGGGGACAGAAATGTTTTGCAGACTGCGTTTCGAGCGCTAACACCTGAGGCCCAAACTTATTATTTTATGTATTTTCTATTGAAGGCAATAAGACGATAAACAGTAAAAAAAAAAAAAAAAAAAAACATAAATAAAAGTGAACAAAACCAGATGCGAAACGAACAAACCAGTCAAGAGAATGAACCGAATTTGTTGCAAAACGAAGACGAATGAAGAAAATGATCAAGAAACGAGGAAAGATGAGAAATGAAAAAAATAATGAAGCAAATTAGACGCAAGAAGAAGAAAAATTAACAAAGCAAAGCAAACAGTCGAGAAATTGCTTTAAAAAGAAGGAATAAAAACTTCAAATGCGTGATGTTATTTTAAAAATTGTGCATAATTGTGTAATAATTCATGCATGAACGGGTTAATGTCGCAGCATCTCCAATATACCTTAAAACCTTAAAAACAGCAAATAGTCTGAATACATGAATTAATATTAATATGCATAATGTACATGGATATTATCAATATACAGTATTATAAATGGACCAGAAACTTAACCAACAATGAGCAAAAAATGAACAAAATAATCCACGAAACTGAGCAAAAAGAATCAAAAAATGAACTGGACAAAAAAAAAATAAGAAGAAACAAACAAAAACGATAATATAATCAAGAGAATGAATAAAAGTGAACATATGGGAAAATAAATGAAAAATTGATCGAGAAACGAGTATAAATTATGAAAAAAAAGGAACAAAACGATAAATAAAATTAACAAAACCAAATAGAAATAACACGTATGTCACAAAAAGTCTCAAAAAATGTACAAAATATTAAGAAAAGCGAATAAAAATGAACAAAATAATAAAGAGAATGAATAAAAGTGAACATATGGAAATAAAAGTAAATGAAATATTGATCGAGAAACGAATATAAATTATGAAAAAAAGGAACAAAACGATGAACAAAATGAACAAAGCCGAATTAAAAATAACACGTATGTCACAAAAATCTCAAAAAATGTACAAAATATTAAAGAAAGTGCCAAAAAAATGATCAAAATAATCAAGAGAATGAATAAAAGTGAACATATGGGAATATACATGAAATATTGATCAAGAAACGAGTATAAATTATGAAGATAAAGAAAATAAAGAAAACCAAATAGAAATAACACATATTTCACAAAAAGTCTCAAAAAAATGTGCAAAATATTAAGGAAAGCAAATAAAAATGAACAAAATAATCAAGAGAATGAATAAAAGTGAACATATGGGAACATAAATGAAATATTGATCGAGAAACGAGTATAAATTATGAAAAAAAAGGAACAAACCGATAAATAAAATGAACAAAACCAAATAGAAATGACACATATTTCACAAAAAGTCTAAAAAAATGTGCAAAATATTAAGGAAAGCGAATAAAAATCAACAAAATCATCAAGAGAATGAATAAAAGTGAACATATGGGAAAATGAATGAAATATTGATCGAGAAACAAGTATAAATTATGATAAAAAAGGAACAAAACGATGAACAAAATGAACAAAACCAAATAGAAATAACACATATTTCACAAAAAGTCTCAAAAAATGCACAAAATATTAAAGAAAGTGAATAAAAATGAACAAAATAATCAATACAACGAGCAAAAATGATGAAAAAACAGGCAAAAAAAAAAATCAAAAATGAAGACTGTAATCAAGAAAATGAACAAAATATAAGTCCCCATAGTGATACAAATATAGGTGTGTGTGTGTGTGTGTGTTTTATCTGAGCCAGACATCCGTTCTCACTCGTCCACAGACGAGGGAGAGAGAGAGGCCGAGAGATAGAAAGTGATGATAAACTTCCCAAACAGAAACCGGCCAATCAGAGCAAGACGCTGACCTTCATCATCACCACCATCATCATCATCACTGGCTTCTCCTCTTCCCAAAAACAGCCCCCCGCCCCCAGTCCCGATTGGCCGACGGTCACATGGGCGTGGACTCTGATTGGCTGTGACTGTTGCAGACTGGGATTTCATTGATCGTCGATCGGCACCGATCGGTTTGCGGAGGACGGGAGGCGGCCAGGGCAACCGGCCAGTCACAGGTGTTTTGAGGTCAGCAGGGCGGGGCTTGGTGTCACGATGGACCAATCGCTGTTGAGTTTTCAGCTGCTCCGTTCAGTGGTTTTTACTGGGTAAATTCATCCATTTTATGGCGTCGGTGTTATTTTTATTCAGTTTTATTCACTTTTTAAATGTCTCGTATGTTCACTTCTTTTCATTATTTTGGCCATTTTTGTTTGCTTTCTTTAGTGTTTTGTACGTGTTTTTGTCCCTTTACGTGGACTAGACGTAATTTTTGCTAAATTTTTGTTCATTTTCATCATTGTTTTGTTTACTTTTTTCATAAATTTTGCTCGCCATCTTGATTATTTTGGTCATTTTTGATAGAATTCCTGATAACTAAAAAAAAAAAATTCATTCCATCATGTTCACTTGCATTATTCGTTTGATTAGTTTGTTAATTTTTTATTGCTTTCTTTAGTATTTTATACATTTGTTTGTGATTTTAGGTGAAGTATTTATTTTTATCCAATTTTTGTTCATTTTCGTCATTGTTTTGGTTATTTTTTTCAGAATTTTTGCTCAGCGATTGAATTCCTGATCATTTTTCTCATTTTCAATCCATCATGTTCACTTTCAGTCATTAATTTGATTGGTTTGTTAATTTTTTATTGCTTTCTTTTGTATTTTGTACATTTGCTGTATTTTTATCCAATTTCTGCTCATTTTCGTCATTGTTTTGGTTATTTTTTTCAGAATTTTTGCTCGGCTTCTTGATTATTTTCATCATTTTTGATTGAATTCCCGATCATTTTTTTTTTTAAGTTTCATTCCATCATGTTCACGTTCAGTCATTCGTTTGATTATTTTGTTCATTTTTTTATTGCTTTCTTTAGTACTTTGTACATTTGTTTTGTTATTTTAGGTGAAGCATTTATTTTTATCCAATTTTTGTTCATTTTCTTTGTTGTTTTATTCATTTTTTCCCATCGTTGTCCTGATTATTTCATTCACTTCTGATCTGTTCACTTTGGTTAATTCCATTGATTATTTTAATTGCTTTCTTTACTATAAATGTTTTCCGTTTTCTTCCCTATGAGGCTGTAAATAAACAGAAAACGGTGAACGTGGCGTGAAATGAGCCTCAAATCACACGCGTCGCTGACTTTTCGTCACAGACGTGGTTTTGTCCAGTTCATCGTTTACGCCACGCGGGAATAAAAACATCATTTGTGACGTTCAATCTACATTTTGACCATAAACATATTAATATGTGCCTGATTTCATGAGGATGCTGAGTAAAGACACATCACGCACACACAGTCTGCCGTGACCAGGTGGTTTGTGGGTAAATGCTCTGGCACGTCGCCATTCGCACACAGATGGTCGCCAACCCTCGCCGTCTCCTGCTCTCTCTCTATCGGTACAATGTGCTGGTGCACGCTCCCCGTGCACGCTCCCCGTGCACGCCCCCCGACAACACATGCCCTGCTGCTCGGGTCACTTTCTCACACAGGTATTTATTTTATTCACATTGTTCGTCTCTGTTTTTATTGGTTGGAGACAGGATGTCGACACGTATCACACGCTTACACTTAAGAGTTTTCCATGTGTGTCCGAGTTATTTTTATCAAATTGTCAAAGGTAATCAACAAATCGACCAAAAATTACCAAAATAATGCACAAATTGACCAGAAATCACCAAAATAATTGACAAAATGACCAAAATCATCTATAAAATAGGCAAAAATTACCTAAATAATGCACAAATTGACCAGAAATCAACAAAATAATCAACAAAATGACCAAAATAATCTAAAAAATCTGCACGAACTGCCACAAATGTTCAAAAAATGTATCAAAATAATGTACGAATTGACCAAAAATGACCAAAATAATCAACAAAATGATCAAAATCATCCACAAAGTTGGCAAAAAAAAACCAAAATAATGCACAAATTGACCAGAAATCACCAGAAATAATCAACAGAATGACCAAAATCATCTATAAAAGCAACAAAAATCACCAAAATAATGCAAAAATTGACCAAAAATCACAACAATGACCAAAATACTCCATAGAATGAGCAAAACTGACCAAAACAATCCACAAATTGACCAGAAATCACCAAAATAATTGACAAAATGACCAAAATCATCTATAAAATAGGCAAAAATTACCTAAATAATGCACAAATTGAACAGAAATCAACAAAATAATCAACAAAATGACCTAATCATCCATAAAATCTGCAAAAACTACCAAAATGTTCAACAAACTGATCAAAATAATGAACAAATTGACCAAAAATGACCAAAATAACCCACAAAATGACCAGAAATAATCACCCAAATGACCAACATCATCTATAAAAACAACAAAAAAACAAAATAATGCAAAAATTGACCAAAAATAATCAAAATGACCAAAATACTCGATAAAATCAGCGAAAACTGACCAAAATAACAAAGTGACCAGAAATCAACAAAATAATCAACAAAATGACCATAATCATCCATAAAATCAGCAAAAATTACCATAATGTTCAACAAATTGAAAATAATGAACAAATTCACCAAAACTGACTAAAACAATCCACAAATTGACCAGAAATCAACAAAATAATCAACAAAATGACCAAAATCATCTATAAAATCAACAAAATGATGCACAAAACGACCAGAAGTGACAGTGTTCGTTCACAGTCTGGACATTTTATGCCTCATGTGGAAAACTATAAAAAATGCAATGAAGGAAAAGCAGTGAAGAGGAAGGTGTGTGTTTTGATGCTGCTGCTTCAAAACATGTGAAGATCATCTGCTCATGAGATTTTACCTGAAAACTGAGTGACAGGATCAAACACTGGAAACCAACCAAACATGGATCTGTTTTTTGTTTTTTATTCCCCAGAGTCAAGTCATGAACTTCTCGGCACCTGGTACGTTGCCAACATGGACTTTGAAACCCACCAAAGTCTCTTGAGGGAACATGTGCAAAACTTAAATCTGCTGAAGGTCAAACGGGCTGAAATGGTCGTACGTCGCGGAGAAGCCGAGTTTAGGTTTGTATGAGCCGAGCCCAGGTTCGTACGTCGCGGAGGAGCCGACCTCAGGTTCGTACGTCGCGGAGGAGTCGAGCCCAGGTTCGTACGTCGCGGAGGAGTCGAGCCCAGGTTCGTACGTCGCGGACGAGTCGAGCCCAGGTTCGTACGTGGCGGAGGAACCGAGCTCAGGTTCGTACGTGGCGGAGGAACTGAGCTCAGGTTCGTACGTGGCGGAGGAACCGAGCTCAGGTTCGTACGTCGCGGAGGAGTCGAGCCCAGGTTCGTACGTGGCGGAGGAACTGAGCTCAGGTTCGTACGTGGCGGAGGAACTGAGCTCAGGTTTGTACGTCGCGGAGGAGCCGAGCTCAGGTTCAGGAGACGCACAAACACCAGAAGAAGACGAAGTTCATGTAGCTGCTGTCAGAGTTTCGTCCTGCGACACATGAACTCATTAAAGACACGGTGATAATTCGCTGCTGTGCCTTTGTTTTGGAGACAGAAAGTCTTCCACATCATTCAGGATTTTATTTCAGCAGAGTTCTGTGTGTGTGTGTGTGTGAGAACATATGGAGGAGGATGGAGGCCTCGCTTTACAGCTGTCTAACCCACACACACACACACACACACACACACAGCTTTCTGTAAACACAACAAACTTACAGAGATAATTAAACCTGCAGTAAATGTAGTGTTTTTGCTGGTTTTTTCCATAAACAGCGTGAACACGTGACCCGCTGTGATCATTCAAACATGTTCAAACACACAAAATATCACTGAGACAAATGATTTTAACCCGTACGACATGATTACTGTTTAAATACAAACCCCACGTTCCAATGAAGCTGGGACATTGTGTAAAACATCGATAAAAACACAAATGATTGTTAAATCTATTTCAATATAAGACAAGATATTTAATATTCAAACTGATTCACTTTATCGTTTTATGCAAATGTTCACTCATTTGGAGTTTGATGCCTGCAACACGTTCCGTTAGAGCTGGGACGGGGTCACGTTTACCATTGTGTTCCCTCACCTTTCCTTTTAACAACACGTTCCATTAGAGGTGGGACGGGTCACGTTTACCACTGTGTTCCGTTACCTTTCCTTTTAAGAACATGTTCCGTTAGAGCTGGGACGGGTCACGTTTACCACTGTGTTCCGTCACCTTTCCTTTTAAGAACACGTTCCGTTAGAGCTGGGACGGGTCACGCTTACCACTGTGTTCCGTCACCTTTCTTTTTAACAACACGTTCCATTAGAGCTGGGACGGGGTCACGTTTACTACTGTGTTACATTACCTTTCCTTTTAAGAACATGTTCCATTAGAGCTGGGACAGGGTCATGTCTTTCCTTTTAACAACACTAAGGAAGCATTCAGGAACTGAGGACATGAACCATTCTATGCCATTCTTGCTTGATGTACTACTTCAGTGTCTCAGCAGCCTGTGGTCTCCATTGTTGTATTTTGTAATAGTCTTTACAGAATGGTGTAGGTTTTTAGTGCAGTGCCACCTGAGGGGTCGAAGGTCACGGACATTCAGTGTTGGTTTTCTCACTTGCAGAATTGTCTTCAGATTCTCTGACTCATTTGATGATATTATGGATGTAGATGATGAAACCCATAATTTCCTTGTAATTGCACATTGACAAACATTCTTAAGCTGTTGGACTATTTGTTCATAGAGTGTTGAACTTTCTGGTGAACGACTGAGCCTTTCGTGGATCCTCCTTCGATTCCCGACCCTGACACTCACCTGTTCTGCACCTGTCCCAGTCTTTCGTTGCTTCCGTCCCAGCTCATCTGCAACGCGTTGCAGGCATTACATTCAAAATGAGTGAATATTTACAAAAAAACCAACAAAAAAAACAATAATCAGCTTGAAAATGAAATACCATGTTTTATTGTGTATTTAATATAATATAGGTTGAAAAGGATTTATAAATCACTGCATTCTGATTTTATTTATGATTTACACAAGGCCCCAGCGTCCTTCATTCAAGTATTTTGTGTGTTCACAATTGAAGCACCATCATGTTGTTTTCTGCTGTAAATCCCTACTTTATATGTTTTCATTACATGAATATTCTTTTCCAACAGCCTTTTAAAAAAAATAGCAGGAATATTAAACAAAAATCTGAATAATGAAGCAGAGGGAAACCAACAAGACTTCTTCAGATCTTAAGGTAATCCTCTGCCCCCCCAACCCCCCACTCCCACATCGTCCACTGGTGGAGGTTTCAGTGTCGGGCACGTGCACACCCCTCCCCCTCCCCGTTTCACCCCACACTGACCATTCCTCCCCTTTCCATCCCATCACTGCAAACTTTGCAGCAATGTGCTTTTATTACACAATTATGATCATCTTTCAGCCCCGACAGGAGAAACAGGCCACTGTGAAAGAAGACGCTTTCTTATGGAGATGAACGTGTGCACGGGTGTGTGTGTGTGTGTGTGTGTGTGTCCCTAAAACATTTCCTCCTGATACAAAACCAAGAGGAACCCTGAATGCATCGCTTCACACTGCAAAAGCTCCAACACTGCCGGGAGAAGAAGAGGAGGGGTCCAGACAGAGAGAGGCAGAGGTCAAGCTGTCTGTGTGGAGGGAGGGGAGCGAAGGGAGGCGGGGGTAAGAAGGAGTTGGGGAAAAGGGGGAGGGG
>JAQQAE010015879.1:0-11919 GCA_029823295.1 Pseudamia nigra
GTTTCGCCCTCAGAAACAAGGTTTCCCCACCCCCCACGACTAGAAATAGTATAATTTGTCTATAAAATTGTGATTAGTAACCTCTGCATAACATTGTGTCCTTAACATTAAAGAAAACAAAAAAGAAAAAATATAGGTCAACTTGCAACAAAGAATAACTTTAACATCATTGTTTTTTAATCTGTAACAGAAAAGATTTAAGATGCACCAATTTGCCTGAAATTAAAAAAAACATCCTTATTCAAACTGTAAACATTTTTTGACCAACTTATTGCACCATTTGATACTGAAAAATAAATTAAATAAAATCAATGAATAATAACAAATTCAGTTCAGCAACATTAATTCAGGAGTATATAAAACACTTTAACCTATAAAACAAAAATGAATAAAACTATTTGTGCTGATTTTTTCTTTCTTTTTTTATCAAAATGGAGGAAGTCAGGATTAATGCTGAAGAAGGCTGCTGATAATATTGACAGTCAAACAGTCCGTGATAGTAAAAGCATGTGTGTGTGATTGAGAGAGAGCACATAAAAAACTCAATTCACTTGTTTTATTGTAGTGAAACACGCTAAGGTGGAGGCTGATTAGTTTATACCATAACATTAGTTGTGCAGTCTGGCTCTACGCTCAGCAGACTATGTATTATCAATGGGGAGAATGTATGTAATGTGGAGAATAGTGTGTGTTTGAATGAAAGACATGAAAAACTCTACAGCTCATGACTACTACAATAATTTGTGAGTCTAGGATCCATGTACTACTGTTTGTTTGGTTAAATAAACATGCGTTAGGCATTTAAACAAAGTTAAGTGTTTGTATTATTCAACATTTTTATGCCAATTTTTACACTTTTACTGCAAATCGGCTCCAAATATTGGTTATCGACTTCCTTAACTACTAATAAACAGTATCGGCCCTGAAAAACCCATATCGGTCAATCACTAATTAATGCCAATTCATCTCATACCTTCACGTCTTGAAGGACCTTCCTTTTAAGATGTCAACTGAAAAATTTACATATCTCGGGATTGAAGTCACTAAGAATAGCTTCCTTCTAGAACAAGCTAACCTTCTACCCCTTCTAGAGAAATAAAACATTTAGATTCAGTTTTGGAAAACTCTGATCTGGAACTCTGGAAAAATCTTCCTACTCAGTAGAATAAATGCCATCAAAATGATTTTCCTACCCCAAATCTTACAATCTATTTCAGAATATTCCTATTTTTGACCAAATCCTTAAAAAAAAAAAAAAAAAAATTCAATCATAATTCCACATCTATGGAATTACAAAACACATAGAATCAGCGAAATACATCTGCATAAGTCTAAATCCGATGGAGGTCTTGATCCCCCAAATTCCATGTTTTATTACTAGACCTCTGCCATCAGATCCTTCACCTTTTGGCTGGATATCACAACTGCTCCACCAGACTGGCTAAGAATTGAGCAGAAAGACTGCCACCCATTTTTTATGGGTGGCATTTTACTGTCGCCCACTCCTGTTGACAAATCACTTTATAGATGTAATCCCATCATACATAATCTGATACAAATATGGAAACAAATTAAAACCTACCTATCTCTTAAACCCATTTTACTCTCTTTACCGATTGCAAGAAACCTCACGTTCATTCCGTCCACCTTGGATGGACGTTTCTCAACATCAGAATGTGTTTATTCTAATGTTGAGAAATGCCCATCCATCCAACATGGAGTGAATTTGGACTTCAGTGTCAAAGATTTCTACATAAAGGGCACATTTGCTACTTTTGCACAGCTACAAAAGAAACTCTAGCTACTTTAAGATTAATTGGGAAAAGGAAATACACACCCAAATATCTGATGACATATGGAAATAATTTCTCGAACACATGATGACCTCAGGCAATGCCAGACACTGCCTTATGCAGTTTAAGGTTATACACAGACTCCATTTTTCAAAGGCAAAAATTCATAAAATATACCCAGACATATCCCCAATTTGTGATAAATGTCAGTTCTCAGATGCAACACTAACATTCATCTCATGTCCCAAGGTTGCCCCTTATTGGACTGATGTTTTTAAATGTATTTCACAGATTACTAAAATTTCAATGTCACCAGATTCTTTGCTGATCATCCTTGGACTCTCTGAAATCTCCAGACAGTTTACGACAGCTCAACAACACTTTCTCTCCTACTGTTTCAGTATAGCCAAGAAAATTATATTAAACACATGGAAAGTACGTCTGCTCCTTGTGTTAAAGCATGAGTTGGATGGCGCCTTACACTGAGAGAGAATAAGATACCTTCTAAAGAACAGCACTTTGGTTCAGCTTGTTGTTGTTGTAAAGTGCTATATAAATAAAGTTTGATTGATTGATTGATTGAACAGAAATACACAATTCACCAAGATTGGGCAACCGTTTATAGGCTATTTAGGAAAATGAATGATTACTGCTTAACCACTTTAAATTGAGTTAGGGTAAGGGAGAAATAATTCTAAACAATAGTACTCCTCCCCCGTTATTTTATTTTTACTTTCATCTTAGCCATTCATCTATGTCTCAGCCCCGATTTATTTATTTATTTAATTTCCCACTCTTATTATTTAACAATGTTTATTTATTTGCTTAGCTATTTACAGTGGTCCCTCACTATATTGCGTTTCACCTTCCGCGGCCTCGCTATTCAGCAGATTTTTTTTTAGTCCAATTTTCATGTACTTTTTATACAGCGTATGAACGTGCATTGTGTTCTGTGTTCTGTGTCCTGATTGGCTAATAGAGAACCCGCGCATTGTGTTCTGTGTCCTGATTGGCTAAGGCCATTGTCAGTCATCTCCTCCGTGTTGCGTCTCCTGTGCTGTGCAGTGCAGAGTGCGTTCAGCTTCGCCGGACTTCCACGGGTGTTCGTTTAGCTAAAAAAAAAAGTCACCAGCTGGATTTAACCAAGCTATAGGTAAGAGGATCCCATTGGATAATTACTGAATGGGTGATTATGTTTCAGCTGGAAAAAAGTTATTTAACCTTAACTGATGTAGTGAGTAGTATATATTATGTGATGAGGCACAGACTGAGGAATAGGAACAGGGGTAGGACTAGATAAGCAGTGGCTTCTTCCTAGTCCCTTTCAGGCACAACAGTTGTTCTATGCTCTGTTTTTGGCTTTGTTTTTTTCCCCTATGTTATTTATTTGTTTGTGTCTAAACTAAACTAAACTAAACTAAACAGCTTCTTATTTCTTAAACAACTATGCCAAAGACATATTCTGTGGTCGTGGAAAAGATGTTAATCTGTTACAGAAGGGTCAAATAATTGGCATCAAGCAAACATCTAAGGAGATTGCTGAAACAACTAAAATTAGGTTAAGAAGTATCCAATGCATAATTAAAAACTGGAAGGATAGTGGGGAACCATCATCTTCAAGGAGGAAATGCGGTTGGAAAAAAATCTTGAATGATTGTAATTGGTAATCACTTAAATGTTTAGCGTAAAAAAAAAAAGTAGAACTAAAGGCTATGTTTAATGGTGAAACTAAGAGCATTTCTACATGCACAATGTGATGGAAGTCGAGGGATTAAGACTTACCAGCTGTATAGCCTTAAGAAAACCACTGATCAGTGAGGCTACTTGGAAAAAAGACTTCAATTGCTTGGGAGCATAAAGATTCAACTCAATGGAAGAAAGTTACAGTATGTGGTCTGATGAGTCCAGATTTACCCTGTTCCAGAGTGATGGGGCATCAGGGTAAGAAGAGAGGCGGATGAAGTTATCACCCATCATGCCTAGTGCCTACTGTGCAAGCCTATGGGGGCAGTGCTATGATCTGGGGTTGCTGCAGTTGGTCAGGTCTAGGTTGAGCAACGTTTGTGTCCAAAGAATGAGGTCAGCTGACGACCTGAATATACTGAATGACCAGGTTATTTCATCAATGGATTTTTTCTTCCCTGATGGCACTGGCATATTCAAAGATGACAATGTCAGAATTCATGGGGCTCAAAATTGTGAAAGAGTGGTTCAGGGAGCATGAAACATCATTTTCACACATGGATTGGCCGCCACAGAGTACAGACCTTAAACCCAATGAGAATCTTTGGGGTGTCCTGGAAAAGATGCTCCCATCATCAATACAAGATCTTGGCGAAAAATTAATACAGCTCTGGATGGAAATAAATGTGACATTGCAGAAGCTTATCAAAATGCTGCTACAGTGAATGTGTGCTGTAATCAAAGCTACAAGTGATCTAACGAAATATCCAAGTGTGTGATTTTTTTCTGGCAAGGCGTTGTATGATGGAAGGGAAGAAAGGGAAGTGCCATGTTCACCAGGTAGCGCAAGCTTAACAGCAGCTGAACACCCACACTCCCACCGGAGACTCACATGTAGTGACCAGGTGAATACTTCTGTGGCTGAGGTGTCGGCCTGATGCAGAAATGCAGTAATTTCTGTTTCCGCTGGGGGCTGAAAACAAAAGGGAATCAATCCCCATAGGCTTTTCCTGAAACGTTACTTCCATCCAGTGAGCCACATTGTATTTCTACAGGTTTTGAGTGGAACTCTCTGATGAAGAACATGTCATTAATACAAGGTGGACAGTAAACAATATACCATGATATGATACCTCAGTGCAGCTTCACTTTTTGACAGCTTTCCTAATCCTTGTCTTTATGTTTCTGAGAGTACTACTGTACATTGTTTTCATCCTCTTCTTTTATCCTGCAGAAATGTGAACCTAGCCATTTTTGGTTCTAGCTGGAAAGCAAAGTTCCGGTTCCTGAACCAGTTTACAGCCAGAGCAGTTCAAAATTGGGTTTAGGAACCAGAACAGAGCCATTAGTGGAAAATAGATAATAGAGTCCCAATTTAAAATGGTAGCTTTAGAGCTGAAATAAACGTGTTCACAGCCTGGGACAAAGGACGCTTTTGGTGTCTTATAGTTTATTTCTACCTATGTAAACACTGCACAGAGGGTATATTTTGATATATCTCGCCCATATTTGTGTCCAATTCAGGGCACAGGTGCTTTGATTGACAGATGTGTCCCAGCAAGAGGCTTCACTGTTTCATTCAGCCTGAGCTCCACTCACCTTCCACATCTAAGTGCATTTTTAAATCAGGGGGAGTTGGCAACGGCATCAACAGGGCTCCTTGTTTAAGTTTCCAAACTTCTCTTCACAGACCTATTGTTGATGTCACATAAGGTTATTTGTTAATCTTTTATATACCGGTACTGTCTATAGTGTGCTTTCATCTCTTTCTGGCTGCAAGGTTGATGCAAGGACAGAGGAGGATGCATGGAGACATGGGGGCGGACAGAAAGATGGAGTCGATGAACAGAAGATGAACAAACACTTTAAATCTTGTGGAGGAGTTGACCTGCCAGGAGGAGAGGCCGTCATTAGATTAAACTGCAGATAAGGAAGTGCACATTGTCTAGAAGCGGCTATCAGAAAAATCAGCTTAAAACTGCAGTCTGTGTTCACTGTAGCTCTGATTGAAATCTGCCAGAATCAGAATCTGCAGGTCAGAGTTGTATCAGTGCATCTATAATTTAAACAGGCCTTTTCTGCAGAATTTCACCAGGCTAAACCTGTTCCCATGTCTATCAGGATGTTTAGTGCAGATCTTAGTATTGTTAAAGTACTCATGTATCTACTGAATATTGTAGCAAGCTATCAGTTGATAAAGATCATAGCCAGCCAAGATTTATGATTTGGATTAAAGCCTAAAGCAAGGCAGCAACAACCGGTGTATGAAAGATGAGACGACAGGTAGAATTCACTGTCAAACAAACAAAAATAAAAGTAGGGCTGGATACTGAAACACTACCAGAGGAGACTTGGATGGGGACGTTCTCACAGTGACAAGTTTCATCTGAATCCATATTAATGATTATTCCAATAAATATCACATTATTATGCTGTTGAGGTTTAAATGCAGTCTTTTGCGCCTGAGAAAACGTTGAAGCTAGATGGTTATTTGTATTATTTTAGATAATTTCTAGAGGACACAAGAAGAGGAGAATGATGTAAATAACAAAAAGATAAACAATTTTTAGATGTAAAAAGCTGAAAACGATATAAAAGATGAATGGCATAGAAGCTCTACTGAAATGAGCAGAAAAGCAGCAGTTACAAATACAACATGCACCCCCTCACCTCCTGTTGTCGTCGTCTCCTCTCGTCCTCTGTGTGCGAACCCAGTGCTCCAGCTGCTGCATGGAGTTGGTCCTGGACAGACCTTTCTCTGGTTCTTGGACTGCAGTCGATGGACCTGGAACTGGTACTGTTGTTTTCCCTGAAGCTTTTGACAGGCCGCCGTCTACCTCTGCTGGACTACAGTCGCTAGCCTGCTCCCCTGCTGGAGAACCAGAGCCATTCACCTGTGCTGGTTTCTGCAGGGTGCGGTTGGCCTGGCCCTGGCGAGATGCAGACACTGCCGCTGCGATGGCGGCGGCCTGAGCCGGCTGCAGCTTGATGCTACTTATTTTTGTGAGAGGCCTCTCTGCACTCAGATCTCTTTGGAATCCATATTTATCTCCATCCCGAAGCGTGGCGTACTTCTCTGCTTCCCGGAAACTAGCATACTTATCCCCCTCTCGGAGCGTGCAGTATTTCTTCACTTCCTTCAAAGTGCCATATTTGTCCACAACATGTATAGTGCCATATTTACTCTCTCCTAGGGTGCTGTACCTGTCCTCTCTTAATGACAGTTGTCTCTTCACTTCCTTTTGTGGAATACATTTCTGCCCCTCTTTATGCAGTGTGTGTCGATCACCTACTTTCTGCAGTGCATACTTTTCTCCATCTTTAGCAAGGAGGTACTTCTCTCCAAATTTTTCCTGCGTCGGTGTCACTGTATACTTTTCATCAGCTTTCTGAACCGCATACTTCTCCAGATCCCTGTGAATGGCATAGACCTCCCCATCTTTCTGCAGGGAGTATTTCTCTCCATCTTTTCGCAGCAGATATTTCTCTCCGTCTTTGTGCAGTAGATACTTCTCTCCATCCTTCTGAAGCATGTAGCTCACCCCGTCTTTCTTCAGAGTGTACTTCTCCCCATCTCTTTGTAAAGTGTAGTACTCTCGCTCCCGCTGACCATTGTGTTTCTCGGTCTCCTTTTGCCGTTTCTCATCAACCCGCGATAAGGAGTGGTGTCGTGCCGGCTCACGGTTCCGTTCATTGTTCTGAATCTCCGGCCGTGTTAAGACTCGGTGTTTCTGTAAATTGTTCAGTTCCTGAGGCACCCGTTGGTCCACTTTCAATTTGTCCGTTCTGTCAACAAAAGAAACAGAGGATTGCAATGAAAGAACACATTTTAAAGAGAGATCAGAAACAGTTTCAATGTCAGAACTTCTGTGTTTGTCTCACAGCAGTTCAGACATTTTTTAAATATAATTTTAGAGCAGACACATGACAAATAACAAAGCCTCTGCCCTTCCACTGTGTCTCATGGGGCGTTACTTTAGGAAACTCTTATAAAGTACCACAGTGAAAATCCATAATGAGGAAAACTACACACCAAAGAATTGGGTTAAGTGACACCGTCCTCAATTTGTCTCTCTACAGTGTCCTCAGATCTGCTGAAGAGTCTCTGTAGCTACGTGACCAGACTTGAATTGCACTTTTTTTGGCCTTTTTCACTCATTCTCACAGCATCAGAAATGTGATGTGATGTCAAAAGCAAATGCAGTTCACTGAGCTGGTAAACCCACCTCCAATCCCACCCCCTGCGACCCTGCAGAGGATTCAATGGTTATAGAAAATGAATCAATGAATGAATAGTGAGGCGAAGTCCTGCCCCTTCTGCTGTGCCTCATGAGACCTGTCTGAATGATGCCATCAACTTAATATATGATGTGTGTCTATTTAAAGGTCCCATAATGTGAAAATCCACCTTCTTTGGTTTGGGAAATTATATAAACCCTGATGTAAAATAAAGCCTCTGAAAATATGAACATGCTCAGTCCTGTCCATCTTGAGAAACAGAATGGGCTACAGAAAAAAACAAGCCATTTCCAATTTATATTATTTAAAAATCAATGCACTTTATTTTGTCACCCTTCTTACTAAATTCTTTAAGAGAGACATGCAAGCCATACCCTCTCTTTGAATTGGCACCTTATCGTGGTGGAGGGGATTGCATACCTGAGTGATCCTTGGACCTGTTGTCAGGGGAAATTTGCCCCTGGTAGGGTCTCCCAAGACAAATTGGTCCCAGGTGACTGGTCAGCCTAAGAGTAATTCAGAAGATCCTTATGTCTATGCCTTCCTGTGGGCCCTCCACCTGCAGGAAGGGCCGTAAGGGTCTGGTGCTGGTGTGGTTTGGGTGGCAGCCTGGGTGGTCCAATCCCCAGTTGCCAAAACTAGCTCCAACTGTGAGGAGGCCGTGGGGCAGACCCATGTCATGCTGGGGGGACTATGCCTTTCAGCTGGCCTGGAAATGCCTGGGGGCCCCTTGAAGGAGCTGGAGGAAGTGGCTGGGGAGAGGGAAGTCTGGGCTTCTCTGCTTGGGCTGCTGCCCCCGCAACCCTGACCAGGATAAGCGGAAGATGATGGATGGATGGATGGATGGATGGATGGATGTAAGCCACACAGATAGACCTCTGATGTTTTAGGACATGGGACATTTAAACTACAAACCCCAATTCCAATGAAGATGGGACATTGTGTAAAACATAAATAAAACAGAATATGATTTTTAAATCCTTTTCAAGCTATATTCAACAGAATACACTACAAAGACAAGATATTTAATGTTCAAACAGATAAACTCTATTGTTTGTTGTAAATATTCAGTCATTTTGAATTTGATGCCTGCAATATGTTCTAGCAGAGCTGGGACAGGGCCAACAAAAGACAGGGAAAGTTGATGAATGCTCAAAAAACACCTGTCTGGAACATTCCATAGGTGAAAATGTTAATTGGAAACAGGAAAGATTCATGATTGGTACAAAAAGGAGCTTGCCCAAAACGTTGAGTTTTCACAAGCAAGGATGTCGTGACGTTCACCACTTCGTGAATAATTGTGTGAGCAAATAGTAAACAGTTTAAGAACTTTTCTCTATGTACAACTGTGGGAAATTTAAGGATTTCATCATCTACAGTCCATAATATCATCAAAATATTCAGAGAATCTGCAGAAATTTCTGCAATAAGTAAGACCAAAAATCAACTTTGAATGCCTGTGACCTTCAATCCCTCAGGCGGTGCTGCATTAAAAACCAACATCATTCTGTAAATGGCATTACCACATGGGCTCAGAACACTTCAGAAAACCATATTCAATTGACACAGTTTGTCATCTACAAGTACAAGTTACAACAGTGTGGCTTTGTAGCAAAAGAGTGGGGGCACTAGACTGGCCTGTCTGCAGTCCAGCCCTGTGTCCCATTGAAAATGTGTGGAGCATGACGAAGCACAAGATACTACAACAGAGACCCCAGACTGTTGAACAACTGAAGTCGTACATCAAGCTAGAATGGGACAGAATTCCACCTACAAAACTTCAACATTTAGTGTCCTCAGTTCTTATTTAATGTGCTTATTGAATATAAAAAGGAAAGGTGATGTAATACAGTAGTAAACATGACCCTGTCCCAACTCTTATGAAATGTGTTGTAGGCATCACATTCAAAATTAGTGAATATTTACAAAAAACAATAGATTTTATCAGTTTGAACATTACATGTCTTGTCTTTGTAGTGGATTCAATTGATTATAGGTTCAAAAGGATTTGAAAATCATTTTATTTTTACTTTGGATTTATAGAGCGTACCAACTTCATTAGAATTGGGGTTTGTATATATATTGACAAATTTGACCCCAGTGTTTAAGATTAAACTCTTAACGGGTGGAAATTAATGTATATCTGGTCATGCTGAGCTGCAGAGACTCTTCAACGGCTCTAAAGAGCTTGTGGAAAGAAGTTAGAATGATGATATGGTTGAAAAACACTGGAACGCTCCATAAACGGTCCTTGATTCAAAATGATTCAATGAACTGGAATTATGGCTCAAATAAAGACTCCTGTCTAAAGACAGGACTGGTTGTCATTTCACATACTAACATTTCATTTGATAAACATTCATTTTACAGCGATCACCAGTACACAGACCTTCTGACTGGTTCTGTGTGGACGAGTGCAGCATCTGTCATCACTTTCATCCAGGATTCCATCTCTTTGGCTGTGTCTGTGCAGAAATAGTAGGTGCGCATGTTGGGGTGGGTGGCCTGCATGGGCACAGAAGACATATTGACAGAAACAGAGAATAGATAAATAGGAGGAGGAGGAGAGATGAGGAGGTAAAATAGCAGTTTGAGAAACAGCTTGTGATGGTGACCTTGAGATACCGGTGGGGAGTCTTTATATCATTCCTGCTGTGAAAGGAGAGTGTATGTGTGTGTGTGCATTCATGTGTAGGTGTTCTGCATGTTTCCTGTATGCCTTTCTGTGTTTCTGCTCTGGTGTGAAAAGTGTGTCCCCTGTGTATCTTGGCAAAAATAACTGTATGAAATAAAAAACCGACAGTAAACCTACAAGTTCCTAAAAAATGGGAAAGAACTCTGAATGTGTAGTGTAGTCGACAAAACCATCATAATGCTATTTGAGGCCATGTAAAGCGATGGTTTCAGAAGCTGGTAATTCTAATAAACATGTCTGCAGCAGTGGTAGCTCTTGGACTTCCTTTCCTGCGACTGTCCTCGTGAGAAGCAGGTTCATTTTTTTTCTGAAAATTGTCCACAAAAAGCTCATTATTCTACCTTTATAGTAGGCTTTACACAGAATTTAACCCCAGGTCTCTTTAGAATGACCTGTGTTTCAGTCAGCATATTCAGATTAAAAGTGGCCAGTTTTGACAACTCACGATAAAAATCAGAGGATATGTCAATGGTACTGTACAAAGAGGCCCCTGAAAAACTAAGGAAAAGATCTAATTAAGAGACTTTATTTTGTCACTACCCTTAAAGATGAATTCAATAAACATAAAAGCTGTATAGATATACATTTAGGTGTCACCATATGGGGCCTTTAATTCCATTTAGTATCTGGGTATTTATATTTTATATCTAGGTAAGGTGATAATTTTGGCTCATTTGACTCATTTTTGAGAAAAACAACAATGTGCTGAATAAGATTAAGTGGCATTTTGTTGCCCACAATTTATAGAAATAAATTCATACAAGTATTCCTTTAAAACATAAAATAATATTATACATAGCTCACAATAAATGACTGCAATACATGGAAACCATGCATGTGACTTGAATGAACTTTAAGCCATGAACGTTAAATTATTAAAGTTTAGCTGTTTGACAAATATGGTCCAAAAAGCATCAAAATCAGGTCTCATGGGATGGAAAATTTAAATTAATAAATAAAACAATGTTCTTCACGTTCTACATTAAAGATTGTATCTACTGAAACTGGTCAAAATGTAATCAGTGCAAGATTACCTTTGCCTGGCAGGTTATGTGATCATGTTGGTTTGTCTGTTTATCCATTTGTCTATTTTTTTAGCAGGTTTATGCAAAAACTACTGGAAAATTTTTCATGTAATTCAGCAGAGGTAGCCCTTGGGCAAAGGATGAACTCATTAAATTTTGGAGCTGATCTGAGTCAGGATGCAGATTCTGGATCAAGTTTTCACTTTCTTTAACATTGTGAGACAGGACCACTCATAAAAAAATCTGTCCAGTAGTTCTTGCATAGTCCTGCTTGCATAAAACAGACAAACCAACATGAATACCGTATTTTCCGCACTATAGCATCGGATTATAAGGCGCAGTTGCGTTATGCATCCACCAGATGGCGGTGCGCTACAACAGAAGTGACAGTAGTGGCTGCAGTTGCTTTATGCATCCACTAGATGGAGCTGCGCTAAAATGAATGTCAACAAAACAATCAGATAAGTCAGTCAAACTTTATTTA
>JAQQAE010015880.1:0-11919 GCA_029823295.1 Pseudamia nigra
GGAGACGTGCAGAGTTGTGGCAACTACAGAGGGATAAAGTTGATGAGCCATACGATGAAGTTATGGGAAAGAATAGTAGAAGCTAGACTAAGGGCAGAAGAAGAAGGGCAAACATTTTTTAAACCAAGGTAGCTAAAACATCATTAAAAAAGTGCACGGACAACAAAACTGAAAACAGGAACGCTACAAATCTACAAGACATGTTGCAACCGGCGGCAGCGAAGCCAAACACAGGCACCATCTAAAACTGGAAGTCTGCAGGAGTAATAGGTTGAAAATAAGACTGCAATAAAAGCATGAAAAATGTTTCACTTTAACTCCCTCTCCTTCTGCATCAACACTTGTTTTTTTTTTTTCCTTAACTTCTGACACAGACTCAAAACGTGTTGCTTTGACACCGATTTGATCTTCGGAAAAAGTCACAGATCAGGTGAATAAGGAGGGTGATTTGTTTTTGGGTTAGAAGCTGCTTCACTGAGAGCACAGTGTGAGCTGGAGTGTTGTCTGGATGAAGAATGAAACCATCGTTTTTTCTTTCTTCATACTTTTACACACGTGATATGCAGTGTCACATGTGTAAAAAAAGAAAAAAACTCAGCTGCATTTATGTACAATTTCGCCAAAAAAATTTAAGATAATGTGTTTCTTTTAATGTAATCATTTTCCCACAGCTCAGTTGTGTGTAAATTCCCAACCTTTAATATATAACAGTGTCAGTGTGAACCATGTGGCTTTATCCTCATTAGCGCAGACTCATTATTTAATAGCCGCAAAGTAAAGACACGCATTTGTACGAGTAATGCTAATGCTATTTAATGTCCATAAAGTCTACCACAACCTGACATCGTCACATAATTTAACTGTGCAGCTGTTCCATGGACACAGGGGCAGGAGGTGGAATTTTACAAGAAAACGTGGCTATTTCCTAAGATTGACAGAAATTGGGCATTTTTCAAAAATTAATGAAATGTACAGGACCAACACCAACATGTTTAAAGAGAAAAAAAATATGATATAGAATATACAAGCCCCATATTTGTGAATTTAATAGTGTCCCGCATGGCCTTTTTAAAGCGTAAATGAGTCCCCACGTACGTAAAGTACATCATGAAGTCACAAGTTTAAGCGTTAATTAACGCTGTTCATAATGAATTTATAACACAGTGTTTTCACTTTTCCTTCCTGGTGTTTTTATTTCCCTCCCGTTGTCACATGAAGTTGAAAGAGAAATTAACGATTGTTAACGTTAATCCCTTCTGTTTGTTTTTACACAGATCGAGAAGCCAGAAAGGTGCCAATCGGATTCCGTACGTTTGTGATTGGATGTGAGACTACTTTGACCCTACAAGATTGAAGATGATGTTGCTATGGAAACTGCTGGCGCTGCAGTCACTCACGGGGTGCCTTGCAGGTAAAGTATGTTATTAAGAACTTTTGATGCATGCCAAAGCTTCCTTTCTGAAGTCGGAGTCCTTATTCATATGTATTTGGGGCAGGTGACAGTCAAAAGCCAGAGTTTAGAAAGGCGCAAACTCAAGTCGATTTGCTGTAAGCAAACATATTTCCCCTTTCATATAAAATAATAATGTAAAATCCATTCAAAAAGAATATTATTGTCGAACTCAGCCTTTCTCTACGGCTGTAAAGACTTGCAGTCACAGGCAATATTACGTTTGGACTTTGCTTTGGTGTTGTACCGTATGTGTTTAGCGATGTCATCCTGAATGTGAATGAGGAGGTTGTACCATGTCGAAGTGGGAATGAAAATATTCAGTTTGACTTAAAATCACAGAGAAGTGTGAAATTTTGCCTCGGGTAAAAAAGTGCTGTGAACTGAATTCTTTGTCCTAAGCTCTGGCACTGATATAATTCTACCTTATGGGGGAACATTTTGCTTTTATTTGTCAAGTGACAGATTCAGGCAATGTCCTAAAAACAGTACATTACAGTCATGCATCATTTTGTTTACTTTTATATTGCATTCCTGCTTTTGAGTCAGAGTCCAAAATGAGTTGTGGAACTTTTGCCATTATTTTATTGTATTCATTTTTGTTCATTTTCTTGATTATTTTGTTGACTTGCTTTTCTCTATTGATTAGTAGTAAGTAGATCAACCCTTTTCTGATGACTTAACGTGCCTCAACTGTGCCGTCTTCGAAAGGTAAGAAGCTCGTATCAGGTGGAAACAGTAAACAAACATTTATAACCTGCCTCAGTGCTGACTCGTACTGACTTACTGTCCCCGGATACAGATTTTAAGTGCATTGTCGACACCCACCCATTTTCATTTTGTGCATCAAATGAGCATCTGACCCTTACAGGTTTTTCATCTACTGCAATGTGATTGCAATTGCCTCGCATATACAGTATAAGTATCCAGCTGTTTTGTATTTGGCAGAAATCTTCTATTACCAAGATAGCCCAGTGTAAGCTCTGCTAATGAATGTTATGGAACAGTTCACAGTTCCCATCTCATAGGTGGGTGGAGCCAGAACGGTTGGCACTAGGCTTGTAAGACATGATATGATAAGATAAGGTAAGCTAAGATAAGATGCAGTACGATACAATAAGACAAGACAAGATATCATCATTATTGCACAATGTATGTTGGTCAGATTTGATCCCATTTTGCTCAGATGTCACAAGGGCAACAATGACAGTCGCCTTGTGAGATCACAATAATTGCAAATTTTGCATTGCAGCTACACTGCAGCAGCTGCAGAGCTCAGTGCGTGTTTGCCTCCTGATCAAACAGCTGATTGGCTCAAAGTTGTCACAGAAACATGACATGTTACATCTGACATGAGTCAGATGTGATGAAAGTGATTGGTGTTGTCAAGGTTTATTCGAGGTCTTACACATAGAAAAAGTTGAAATATTAAGTTGATATGACGAAGATTAAGGGGTAGAAAATGGATGGATGTTCCCATAAAATAAATAACTTTATGTCAAACTTTAATCCAGAAGTGGTAAAAAGTCTTTGCTGATCAAACACAGGATCAAAGTTTATTCTCAGTTCAGGTACAGGGTCGCTGGTAATTTTACTAAAGATGTTGGAAATACAAGAGAAGTCTTACACTGAGAAGTCACTTCCTGTATCCATGCCCTGCCTTTTATAGCCTTTTATACCATTTACCATCAGGTTGTCATTTCCTAGATGACATTTTCAAGCCAAAAACAGGATGTGACCATATTTGGACGAATGGTGACAGAGGTACAAAAGCACAGTCAGGGGTCTTACACATAGGCTAATGCTAACTTCTAAATTTCTGACTTGTAAAACTTCACCAAGCGTTGCCAAACAAAGTCATGTTTACAGTGTTGTTAGTGTAAGAAAACTACAACTACAGCTCGGTAAAATTATCTTCTCCGGAATACGCAGAAGATGCGAAAGCCTGAGTCAGTCTGACTCCGCTGGCGAGTCAAGTTACCATAGCAGCATGTCAATCAAAGCCCAGAATAGCAGTGATTTGTCAGATTATTTGCCATAATATGTTAATAATGGAGCGAAAAAGTTATAGATGGACCAGCAGATCACTTATTAGAGAGTCCAGATTAAACGTTTGAGACCATAATGACAAAAATGTATTTACTTGGTATTTTCAGAGAGTAACTGTATGGAGCCTGGGGTTTGTTGGAGCCCACTGAACGGTGCCCCAGTGGCCGATGGCGGTATTACAATGTAAAGCCCCGGTCGTTGCCCACAGGTTGAGACACTGATTAATGATTGAGTATCCTGTCGTTGTCTTGTCAAAACAGGGAACACTCTTGCCGCAGAAGGAGCTCTCTGCATCATTCTGATATGTTACAAAAAGGATTTTACGTTGATTTGGCTTAATCCGGTGGCAAAAACACCGAGACAGACTTTCTGAGCCTTATGATAGTAGGGGAAACTCTGATTTTATATTGTAGTTTTACTAGAAACCCACCTTTCTTTCATTGTAAAAAAATCACACTGCAGAAATTTAAAATATTTGGAGCCATATTATCTGTTGTTCACAGCTCAGCACCGTACAAATTTAATCGAAATATACAGTTGAGTAATGGACGCTGTTAAATCTCCTGAACGATTCTGAATCAACTTCACATCAGATACCAAAGAGTTACTTCAGTTATTAATCTCTGAGAATGACTGGCTCTGGTGATGTCTGTGAAAATTGGACCGACATTCAAGTCACATTAAATGAGTCAAACAATCAAACAGTGAATCAGTAACTGAATTAATGAGGAAACAAATCAACCGATCAATCCAGCTGCAGCGTTTGGAAGCTCATGTGTTCACCACTGTAGCTCCTGCCATTGTTTTGTGACAGAAAAGCAATAGAAGAAAACGCTGATATATAAATGACACCATAAGCTAACAGGAATCTTTTTATGGCGTTTTCAAATGTCCATCATTCATTTCCTGTGCAGTGAAGTTGAATTATAGCTTCATTATGCGCTGGTGCTCATTTCAGCCAGAGGCTCAGTGGCATTGATCACATTTTGATGGAGGACTTTAATTTGTCTCCTTTACAAATAGGAGTGGTCGCCAGAGAACATCCGTGGAATCACTCAGCGTTTAATCAACAGGTATTATACGAATCAAGATGAAGAAAAGGTTCTATTGATGAGGTGTGTGCTCGGATGGAACACTCCCTCTCATTACTCAGCACAGATTAGACCCCGGTGCAAACAGCTCGCTTCAATCTGCACCTTAAATTACTGTTAAACTATAGGTTAAGTCAGTGTTTCGGAACTCTTTCGACTCAAGGCCCTGCTTTGGAGGCACAAAGTCATGACACAGCATTTTGTTCTTACTGTTTGAATGTAATACAATACTTAAGGTAATGAATGGTCTTTCTGAATCCATGAGGTGAAAGACAGAGAAAAAAAATCTGCTAAATGTTCAAGGAAGTGTAGAAAAATCAACAAAATAGAGAAAGACTCACTGAGACAATAAACAAAAATGAATGCAGTAATGAATGAAATTAACAAAAATGTCATGATAATGAATAATAAGCTATAAACAAATAATCAAACAGGTACAGCGGTGAAGAAAATGAACTAAACATGAAACAAAATGAACAAAATAGTCACAACAGGAGCAAAAATAATCATGAAATGAACAAAAAAGGAACAAAAATTATCAATAGAATTAAAAAAATACACAAAATATCAAAAGTTGTCCAAAAAATGAACAAAATAATCAACAAAACAACAGATAAACTGAGCAAAAATAATTCGTCGTTATGAAGTTTTTTTCGTTGGTATCCGAATTTTTCGTTGTCAGAAGCGGTCGTTGTCCAAGGTTCCACCGTACGGCAGAAAATTAACCAAATTTTATACAGAATGAACAATCAATAAACAATGAAACTATTTGAGAAAATGAAATAAAAAACTAACAAAATAATCCCAAAAATGAACAGAAAATGAATAAAATAAGCAACAAAAGTGGCATAATGCATTTTATATATATTATTCTCTAAATATTTGATAATAAATAAGATACAGTGCAAGTTATTTTTGCTTGGTTTACTTTAATGTTATGAAAGTCAGACTATAACAAACATTAAGAAATAACTGAGCAAAATAATCCACGCAATGAACATAATTTAAGAAAATTGACAATTTAATTAAAAACAATCAGGGAAATGTTCAGACCTGAAGAAAACCAGCAAAGGTGAGCTACGGAATCCATAAAATGAACAAATTCCTACACAAAAATGAACCAAATTATAAAGAGAATGAACAAAATAATAACGAATACAATTATTCTAAATGAGAAAATGAGCAAAAAGTGAACAAAATAATCAAGAAAATAGACAAAAATGAATAAAAGTGACAGAACTGCGTTAACAACAATGAAAAATAAAAACAAACACGGAGTGTTGAGCAGCATAATCCATAAAATGAACAAAATACTACACTAAAATGAACCAAATTATTTTGAGAATAAACAAAATAATCAAAAAAATGAAGAAACAAACAAAGAAAATGGGCAAAAAGTGAACAAAATAAAGAACATGAACAAAAATGGATACAATTTACAGATTTGAATTAAAAATCATGACGGAAATGCACAAATCCGAAATAAAGCCAGGAATGGGGAGCAATATAATCCATAAAATGAACAAAGTACTACACAAAATGGAACCAAATTACATGGCGAATCGACAAAGTAATCAGAAAATGAAGACACTAATTAAGAAAATAGATAAAAAGTGAACAAAATGATAATTAAAATGAACAAAAATCAATCAAATTGACAGAACAGAATTAAACATAATCCAGCAAATGTACTAAATAAATAAATAAATAAATAAAACCTGCAAAGGCGAACAACATAATTTCAAAGAAGGAGGGAAGGAGGGAAGGAATCCACAAAATTGACAACATACTACACAAAAATCAGCCAAATTATATAGAGAATGATTAAAGTAACAAAATAATCTAGAAAATGAAGAAACTAATTGAGGAAATGAGCAAAAAGTGAGCAAATTAATCAAGACAATGAAGTGTAATTAATGAAATTGACAGAACTGAATTAAAAATAATCAGGGAAATGTCCAAAAATGAAAACAATCAAGGAAAGGCGAGCAACATAATCTGTCAAATTAACAAAAAACGAAGCAAGAAAACCAAGAAAAAGATTCAAAAAGGAACAGAATTCAATGCACTAGGTAAAATGACCAGAAATAAATCAAATAATGTACATGGAGTGATGCGCATTTTGACAAGTGGACTGGACTGAGCTGTTGGTAACATTCAGCTTCAGAAGAGTTTCCTGCAGATCTTAACTGCCTTTGACCTTGTTGAAAAATTCACCAGAAATGAGCATGTGCTTTTAAGACTCTTTGAGGAAGGCGTGGCCTCCGTCCTCCGTAACGCAACTGAAAGTCAACATCTCAGCGTTTCTTCACACCTCAACACTCCAGTGCTGGATTATAGCTCCAACTCTGCTGCATCTCAGTTTACAATAAAAGTCGCTTTACAATGGATGATAGAGATATGGCAATGGATAATAAGAATGGCTATGAACAGAAACAGTGCACAAAGAGCTTGACTTTCATATGTTGCACAGAGCCCGGATGGATTCGTACGTCAGGGGGAACCTCGTATAAAAGGAACAGTGTGTGTATGTGTGTGTTTATTGCCGCTTTAGTTACACCGCCAAGCACAGGGAGTCCCAGGGTGATTTGTTTTTCATGCACAAATGAATAAAAATTCTCGATAAAACCACATTTGCCAGTTGAAACAGAAAATCCAATTATATTTTTAAATGAGTCACCTGCGTGTTCGGGGGCTGTCGAGGCTACTGGTCTGCAACAGCAGGCAACAATAGGAGGAGGGGGGGGTGTTCAACCGAACTGTTCTCACTGCATATCAAAAATTTTCACAATTCATGTAAAATCATTAAGTCTAAATGTTTTTTTTTTTTTTTTTTGCGCCCGAGTGAAAGTTGCAGCAACCAGATGGTTGTTTATGATTTTCATTTGAAAATGACACAAAACGCACAAAAAAGGCATGAAATAAGCAATAAGAGATACAACAAGACAAAACAACAGGAAATATGTAAACAGATGAGACCCTCCCGACAAACGAAAATGTGAGGAATGTCATTTAAATAGACAATGACATGTGTGTCTCAACCTTGAAGTTTTCATTCATCTACCTATTTCACACACAAAGTTATGAGGCTCAAAAATGACAGAAAAAAAAAAGTGTGAATTTGAAGCCACAAATTTCAACCTGCCCCTGTCTACTTCAAAAATGTGTAACAGAAAGACTTTTCGCCTGCTCAAAGAAAAATTAGTATGGGTTCATTAAATACAATGCCTGGCCAAAAAAAAGGTCACTTGTTGCCAGCTGAAACATAATCACCCATGCAGAAATGATCCAATAGGAGGTTCGTACCTGTTTGCTTAGTTAAATCCAGGTGGTGACCTTTTTTGTGACCAGGCACTGTATGTTGTAGATACTGTGATGAAAATTTGAGCTGAATCGGAGGAGGCCATGCGGGAACTTTTCTCCTAATTTGTTGATTTTATATGGACTCACCCGGTGGTCTTGAAAAGGTTCAAACAGAAATTTGGAATCCTTGTTCTTGTTCATGGTCCTTTTTTTCTTCTATCTACCTGGACTTTGTTTTTTGTCCTACAAAATTTTAAGAAAAGGCACTGAATTTCAAACAGCTAATTGCTCTAATTCATTGTAATAATCACCTAATCAAAATATCACCTTAAACTATAACAGACACAGAATCTGTTGATATGAAGGCTCACCTTCATATCAACTTTGTTTTTGTCTTGTTTTTGCTGATCGAAACATTGCCATAGCAATAATTATCACACAATATACAAATTACACCTGATTTATCTCCAGAACTGTAATTTTAAGAGTACTGTGCTATTTCTCCAGCAAATTGGCCGGTGGTGTATTCTCTTCAGCTTCAGACTATTAACAAGCACTAGCAAGTGCACTTTCCATTTCTGTGTTAATGACTTGACCAAAGGTGTTCATTTGTATTTTTGAGGTGTATTTTTTGGCACTCGTGATGATGACCCCAAACCAGTTCATCTCTGACTGAAGCAGGTTCCATCATGGCTCCCTTGTTTCCTACTGACACGATTCTCTGGGTTTTGCGCAAGCTCCTGCTGTAAACATAGTAATACTTCGAGGTTTAGAGAAAAGACAAGGAGGAGGGAGGGCAAGAGGCAGAACGAGGATGTATTTTTAAACCTGGAAGCTCATGATGAATTCCAAAAAGTTAACTGATTGCTTCTTTTGGCAGGATTTTGTAGAGGTCTTTGAATAAAATTGGCTTTGGAAGCAGGGTGATCTGTGCAGAGAGGTGCTGGAGGTATTGTGATAATGCCTAAGGATTATTATTGTATGTGCAATTTTTTTGTCTGTGGGGTTTATTTTGTTCACATTGTCAGTTACATCACAAAATGCTTCAGTGTTTAATGACTGAATGAAACTGGAATAAATAAAATGAGCAAAATAAGCCCTCAATCACAAAAATTGGAGGCTATTTATTCCAGTTATTATTTTGCATCATTCTTAAGCCTTTTGCACTATTTTCATCTTTTTGCAGGGTTCACGGTGTTTTCATCTGTCTGCATCCTCTGTCATATTTGGGAGGGCTCTATTGATTCATTTTGTTGATTTTAAAAGAAGAACAAGCATAACCGACAGCATCATTTTAGGTATATACGACGCCACAAAGTTTGGTGCATCTGGATCTAAATGATTCCAGATCCAGAATTATCTAATATTTTAGATCTGGTGATCCAATATACTTCCAATAGAGGGAACTGAGCTTTCTTGGTTTCTAGTTTTGTTTGGTTTCTTCAGCTTTGACCTACAATCTAAACTCTTAACAATTTGACATTTTTTGTGACAGTTATTGAAGAAACAAAAGCAAAAGTGATGATCGGAGACACAAACACACTTGACTCAGATCTCCAATTGACTCATCAAATTTGTTCTTTATTCTATACATAGGAAGCACTGATCTGAACACCAACAGAATGATCATATAAATCAAATTTCCTTCAAATTTTATACCCTTTTGGGTATAACCGGTCATTTTATGTCAATCCATGGCTGCGTTCACACCAACTCTACATACTCAACCTCCAGTTCATTTGCTCAGAAAGTCCGGTTCATTTGGGGACGTGTGAATGCGCAGTGGAACTCTGCCCAACAACGTAGGTCTCAGTCCGCTTCAAGTGAAACAAATGCAGGAAGCCAACTCCAGCACAGGGCATTGTGGGTAAACACAACCAAAATAAACACATGTAGCATGATAAATTTGAAAAATGGCTTGGGGTCAGATGTAGTGAAAAGTGAAAGTACTCCACCAACAATGTACAGTATAAAAATATGTGACACACTTAGTGGAAGTGGCAGTTCGAGAGGAGGAAACGAAAGGTTTTGTTGGTATGAAGAACTGGGACAAATGCTACAACCCCATTCGAAGCGAGTCTCTAATCATACCAAGTCTACTGGATTATTTGGTGTGAAAACGACCTAAAGGACACGTACGTACGCTTATAGACATACCGTCATCACAGGAGCCAGAGTAGATGTAAGAAGAAAACAAGCTTCATGTATTTAGGATGGAATGTTAAGCGTTGTGAAGGGTGAGACCGTCTGACAGGGTCGGTACCGTTACATAAGTGACACGACCGTAGAGTTGACACAGACATTCACACTTAACCATACTGAGGTTAAGACGTAGAATTGTGGACTAGGTCTGTCAATCTTCAATTAATTGACTAATTCACTGATTAATG
Source organism: Pseudamia nigra (assembly GCA_029823295.1). Taxonomy (NCBI): domain Eukaryota; kingdom Metazoa; phylum Chordata; class Actinopteri; order Kurtiformes; family Apogonidae; genus Pseudamia; species Pseudamia nigra. The sequence goes on from JAQQAE010015880.1 coordinate 10,284, forward strand.
ATCAAGAAAAATACTGTGATAATTTTCCTGACCACCATATATCACCTTAATGAAGATGTGCTTATTTACGTTATTGGTGCTGCAGCTCCCGCTTCAAAACTCTGGTCTCCTGCGTCTATGATTGACAGGGACCAGTCACAGGCACTTTAGGTTAATTGACTCTCCTTGGTCAGTCGACTTAACTCCAAAATAATTTCACATGAGCGAAGTGGAAACCAGCTACATTTTTATGAAATTATTAACAATGACAGTATATTTAAAAAAATAATTTTGAGGGCAATATAGGGGTTAAATTGTGACCACAGTGTGGGCTGTAGACTGACATGGAGGTGTTTATCATGAGAATACTTTTGGCTCTGTCGCCCTGGGTGTCATACCTGGGTTGCACATGTTGTCAGTTCTTTGTTTCCGTGTGCACCCAGTAAATCCCTCCCCTCCCGTGTTCGCGGCTGATTGTCAGTTCCTCTCTCCCTCCCACACTCCTGGTCCCCATGCATCCAGAATCTTAATTCCCTGCTTGTTGCCCCCGCTTATTCTAGCATAATGATAGTCAGCAAACACCCGTTACGTCTGTTCACGCTCCCTTGCACATTTTTCACCAAGCAGCTTTGTGTGTGTTTATGATTTCTGTGTGGCGTGTCAGAGCCGTTTGGAGTTGGTGTGGAGCAGATTAAAGGCACTGTCTTTCTGGGCAGGTTCACATACAGTACATGCATACCACGGTGAACACACACACACACACACTCAGGCTTTCACAAAGACCCACAATCTCCCATCCAGAAGTTTTTTGAAACGGGGACAGTGCGGTGAAATGCAAATACGTGCCTGTGCATGAAAAGTGAAAGAAATATGTTTTTCACAACAAAAGAATTTACCAAGAAGGAAACGTAAATGAGACAGGCAGTAATACTGCGGCGGGAAGCAGCGGGAAGTTAAATGCCAGCCTTGGCTTCACTTCATTAAGTGTTCCAGAATATTTTCTAGTTGGAGTCTAAATTACATGCCTTGCTAGAAATTGCTTGCCTTCCTGAAGGCTGCCTGTTTCGCTTTGACATTTTGACAGTTCAGTTGTTGACACTTTAGGTGCGTGTTCGGTGACCAGATTTGCTCATTTTCTGTTACGTATGAAGTCAGAGGCATCTGTAATGAGAATCTAGATACGAGTGGCCAGCTGAAAGTGAACTGTTCAGACCTGACGTGACAAATGTCTGGTATCGTCTGGTAAGACCTGGTTTTCTTGGTTGATTTGCAAATAAAGAAACATCTGTAGTGTAAATGTAGCACTTATGTTTGTTTTGAACACGAGCGGCACTACACACACGAAGCACTCAGAATACATCCTTTCAGACATGTTTTTAAAGACTATAAAATGAAGATATTGGTGCATTAGATGGATCACGTCATCTGGGTGTTCACACAGATGTATGTTCAATCTGTTCAGAACTTGTATAATCATCCTCGCTGGATCAATTTCCAGGGATACATTGGACTTCTATCTGAAAATATTAAGCAAATATATTTTTTTCATAGGTCATTATGGTCTTAAACGTTTTATTTGGACCCTCGAATAAGTAATGTGATGGTCCATCTTTAAGTTTTTGCTTCATTATTAAGGTATTACAGCAAATAATCCGAT
>JAQQAE010015881.1:0-11919 GCA_029823295.1 Pseudamia nigra
TGTGCAACTGTAGTCACAGGAACATCAAGCTGCTTGGAGATGGTCTTATAGCCTTTACCTTTAACATGCTTGTCTATCATTTTCTTTCTAATCTCCTGAGCCAACTCTCTCCTTCGCTTCTTCTGGTCCAGGTTAAATGTAGTTCACACCATGTCACCAAACAGCACAGTGATACTTGTCACCCTTTAAATAGGCCGACTGACTTATTACAAATTTGAAGACGCCTGTGATGTTAATTAGAAGACACATCTTGGTTGTGTCTTGGTTATTCATTTAGAGACAGAAAATGTCTTAAATGTGTGCCAAAACCTCATGATTCTTGGCATGATCTTTGTCTTAACTGGCAGCTATTCTAAAAACTACTATGTCCAGCTGTCTCGACAAGGGAGCATAAAATGTTTTAATAGAATGATAAAATGTTTTATCAGAATGAGCTGGTGGTCTCATAATATATTTGAAAATACCAGTTTCTTTGGTAAAATGTCAGTGGGTAGAAGCCTAAGCAGAAGGATAGATGTCAACTACAACTCCCAGGTTGCATTTCACCAACTTCCAGTCAGATTTTGTGACTAATTGCATAGCGTGGGTGTTGCTTTGCTGATGCTCAATGATGTTACTTTTGGATGAGAAATTAGTGTCACCTGTCATTAATGTAAGTTATTTGACAGTAGAGACACAAAAACAAGAAGAAAGTTGTTTCTGTGGGTTTTGAATTTTTTTTTGGGTCAAAAATGGCTGAAACGTGGAACAGTTTTCAGTTCTTGGCAATTAAGCTTATGGCTTTGAGAAGATTTCAGAAAACATGATGATTGCTTTGTACATGAGCTACAATTTTTTTTTTTTTTTTTTTTTTACATTATGGGATCTGTCCACAATGAAATGTGGCTGTAGCTTCTTTTTTGCAGAACAGTGTTGGAAAACTGCTAAAAACTCACAGAAAAAAGCATTCTGACATCTATATTTTATCAGCCAACCAGTTAATATTCAGCATGCTGGTGAGTTTTCCATTAAGCTTCTCATAAAAGTTAATCTGGAGAACAACAAGATAGAAAAGATTGCTGTATTAGTATGTCTTTGAAGATGAGCTGCTACGATAATGAATGCAGTAGTGTTTGCTTATACAATGAGCTTCTATTTACTGGAGTTGCTGGTCAGGGAGCTAACTCCTCACAGCAGAGATGCTGCTATGTTGGATATTGTTGTTATACAGTAGATACAAAATTCATACACTTTTTTCCTCAGCACAAGTGTTGGGACATGCCTTCCCTAGCATTTTAAAAAAGTAATGTGGATACAGGGTGTAATGGTGTTTAGAATTCTCTACAGTTTTGAAGCTTTGGCTGCATGGTAACAAGAACTGAGTGGTCAGAAAATAGAAGTGTAAAAATTAATTCAATCTATATACCCAGTATAATACATATTGTGTTACTTGGAGAGTGCACTGAGATGGTCTCACTGACCACCTAAGAGGTCAAAGGTCAACATAAGCTACGTATTCATTGCTGCCCACCTGCGCCACGGGAGATGCCCAGGTGGGTCACACCCACTGATCATATATAAATAAATCTGTATCAATGGCAACAATATTCTTAGACCCCTCCCCTTTTTTTAGCATAACACTGCATCCATCTTGATGCCCTATGAATATAAACAAATCTGTATGCATTGGCAAAAAATTAATTAAAACTTTTTTTTTTTTTTTTTTTTTTTTTTAGCATAACACTGTATCTATAGCGATGCCCTATGAATATAAACAAATGTGTATCCATGGCAGCAGCATCATGCCATACTTAACGGGTGTCTCTGCTAGTCAGAACATCAAGAGTCATTATCTTATTCAAGAGAAGCAGCTGAGGATCGTGATTAATGTCATATTTAGAGCAAACTCAGGATTTGCTGGACAATGACCACTTTTCACTGACAGTACTTATTTTTATACTTCTGTATCCTAAAGTCAGCCCTGTATGCATAGCCTTGACTTACAGTGGTCTATTTTCACAGTGTGCTGTTAGTACTTTTACATGTGAAGGCATCTTCTGTACTTGTTGCTGTTGTGTAAATGAGAACACAGGGCTCAGTCATGCATGTTGAACTGTTTGTGCAGCCTGAAGAATGCTGTACCCTGACTTCATGTCATCTGGAAGCATCTCTCTGCTTCAGTCTGATACTAATAGTACTTTTTACTTTTCAGTCTCATTTTTTACTGTATTTTTTTCTCTCCTTGCTCAGTTTAGCCTCTATTTCTTCCACTCTCAGGTCATTCTCGTTTCCTCTTTTATCAACATTTTCATTACTTCTTTTCACTATGTTTCCTTATATTTATTCTGTCCTCATTCACATTTGTCTTACCTCTTTCACTTTACTCTCATTTTACTTTCTCCCATTATTTCCTCTCTGCCCTCTCCTTTGTTCTATTTATTTCAATGCTTTATCCAGTTGTGTCAGCTGATGACATACCAAATCCATAAAATTAAAGCTGACCATCGTCGTCAATTTTCTGCTACATAAATGCTGATTATTGACTTTATTTTCTCACACTAACACACCCAGTCCGTCTCTCTCTGTGTCTTTAATGTCTTTTAATTGGACTACATTCTTTCCCTTGACTGCAGTTCACACAGTTAACCAACCAGACAAACAGGAAAACGCACTGCTCCACTCTCTCACACCCACACCCGGCCCACTCTGGCTCAGCCTCGCCTCCACTCTGTCGCCACTAATATCAACATTTTCCTGACCTTTAATCAGTGCGTACAGTGGACAAATGTTTACAGACACTGATGCTGAGCTTGCGACCTATAATATATTGCCTTTAGATGAGTTAATGTCTTCCGGTTCACAGTCCTCTACAAATGCAGTAATTGAGAAAAATGGCTTCAAAAGTTCATTTTCAGGTTCATTTTTTCACTTTCTTAATTATTTCTCATTGTTTTTTTTGTTTTTTTTTTGTTCAATTAGTTTATATTCTGGATTATTTTGCAGATTTGTTATTTTGTTTATTTTTCAAAGTATTTTGTTTATTTTATTTAGATAATTTTCCTGTTTATTTTCTTAAATTTTAAATGCTGTACTTCTTATTTTGTTCATTTTCATTCATTTTGTTGCTTATCTGTTCATTTTTTTGCATTTTGCTTTTATTTTTTACTTTCCTGATTTTGTTGTTGATTTTACTTTTTATTTTGATTGTTTTTCTTTACCGTTTTTATTTAGTTAATTTTTTTTTATCATTTTCTCATTTTAATTCCTTTTGTTGCTTATGTTGTTCATTTTGCTCTATGTTTTTTTCCTAATTTTGTTCATCTTTACTTATTTGGCTATATATTTTGTTAATTATTTTCATTTTTGTGGTTTCTGTGTCTGTTTAAGTAAATGTTCTTTGGTACATTTTTCTTAATTTTAGTAATTATTATTTTCATTCTTATTTGTTTTTCTAAATGTTTTGTTCATTTTTTGATTAGTTTGTTCATATTTGTTCATTTTACTTTGTTTAGTACCTTCTTTCTTAATTTTTATTAATTTTTATAATAATTTCATTTCATTTATTTGTATTCATCTTGCTGTAACCTTTTTAAAAAAAAGTTGTCTCTCAGATGGAACATGATCGAGTAAAGACACTTGAATGAAAATTAATCAGATGTCACAATATCTGATTCCAGACTTAACTCCCTTTTGACCAAGTGGAGTTGCTGCACTTTGTAGAGCAGGATCATGCTGTTGCCATGGTTATGAGCTTTTTTCTGGTGCCTTGGTTGGAATTCCAGAGTCTGATCTGGACAAGGAAATCCTCTGGATAATGATGTGTGTTAGTGTCTCTGTGAAAACCAGAAGTGAGGATGTTATTAGGAAGTGGCAACAGTTTTAGGACATGAAATTTTTCAGGATGCTGCGACTGATTTTGGAAAAAGAGGATGTTTTGAGAAATGGGCCGGTCTCTGTGTTTATTTTCATTTCTCCTGAGAAAAGCATGGCAGAGACGTTCCAAAGTGCTTTGCATATTCCCAAGCTCTATACATCAGAGCAGTAACAAGGCCATGGTCTAGGCCACAAATGAATGTTCTCATAGACTATAAAACATTGTAAAATAAAACCGACATAATAAAACTAGCTTCTGAGTTTTACTTAGCCAGTAGGCAAATTTCAAATGCAGTATTTGGACACTACTTGCAAAAGAACATGCTAAGAACATTATAAAATGTTAAATTTGATCCATTTTAATCATACCCTTTCATCGCTAGCATACTTGCTAGTTGTTAGTATTTGTTAGAAAACTAGTAACCAAAGATGCCCACTTGGACAAATTTGCATTTCCTGTTTGGAAGACTGTGGGTTTGGTAGTGATGCTGTACAGTATCTGTCCTCCATCTATGCATTCTCCCATTTAATAAGCTTTTATTGCCACTTTGTGACATAAGGATATTGCTGTCAGTATCCAGTATAGCGGCAGATGGTCCCAGATTGGAGTAAATTGTACACTTTATTCGTCATGTACCCATGTCTACTGTGTGCATCTGCCTGACACACAACGACGGCTCATTTCAACATACAGTACTGGGAGTGAGAACGGGCTGGTCCATCAGCAGTATATGAATGACACACCCTGTACTTCAATGATTTAATCCGGAAAATGTGCACAATTTTAGTGTGTACAGTTTTAGATAAAGTATATGTTTGTAGGATGTGAGGACAGGGCCAGTTCCAATAGGTGGTGTAGTGGTTGAGTGATGAACTGTGGGAATTAAGTCCAAGTTCAGTTGAAACTTACTGTATTTACATGAGTCTTTAAATGAGGAATGAAGTGATGTCACTGCCTCCACTCCTGCAGATACCTGTCTATGTGTGCGTGTTCACCTTGGTATTCATTCCGTAAAACCATGATGATCCAGGCTCAGCTTCAACAAATACCAATTTGATGTCAAAACAATGGTGAAAAGCTGTGACTTGCTCATCACAGAGGTTACATGACATTTGGCAAAATTCTCAGTCATCACAAACCCAGACATCCATCTGAATAAACATCTGTCTGTGCCTTTTGGTGGTGAAATGGAAAAGAAGACTCAAGTATTTTTTAGGTTCTTATTTGTTGAAGCCTCATTACATTTTATTGAGTTTTTCCTCTTTTGTCTGCTGCAAGTCCTCACAAAACCCTTCTAATGTAGGTGTTATCTTTATCTCTTAAATTAAAATACCTTCATCAGATTTATCTACAGACCTGTTTGTACTTGTGTCTGTTATTTGGAGGCTTTATATTCTGAATCAGATTGTACACATGTACTCAGAACCTTGAAGTGAGTTAGTATGATAACTTTCAGTGTGAATACTTGCCCAGGTTTGTTAATATAAAAAAAAATCATCTCTAAAGATAATTAGTTCTTATTTCCAGTCATGGACGTAGGTTTCATTTTAACAACAAATTGTGCATCAGTTTATAAAGGGAACTAAAAATGAACACAGTAACAAATAACATGAACAAAACCTGACAAAATGATCCATAAAAAGAACTGAAATTAACAAGACAATCAAGAAAATCAACACACATGAGCAAAGTGAGGAAAAAAATGAGCAAAAATGACAGACTGGAAAAATTTATTATAAAGTGACACACCTAAAATGTTTACTTTAAATTAGTCCACACACCCTAACTCCATCCATCCATTCCATCCATTTTCTACCCCTTAATCCCTTGTGAGGATTAAGGGGTAGAAACCAGTGAGGTTATGTTTTGTCAGTGTTGATTTATTTATCTGTTTCTTTGTTTACAACATAAATTGATAACAGATTTGGATGAAATTTTCAGGTTCAATCAATTAGATTCTGGGAGTGATCTGGATTTTTTTTTTTTTCCAGAAGATTTTAAAAGAATTCTTCACCATCATGAGATAGGACGAAATTCAACATCTATCCTTCTAATGCCACAAATAACCACACAGAAAAATTACAAATTTAACCCAGATGTGGATATTATTCTGGATATAGTGATCCAGAATGCTTATACTTGCATGGGTTGAGGAAAAATAGCTACTGTAAGGTAGTAAATAAAGCTATAGACATGAAACTGAAAACAAAGTGTAGCAGAAAGTCTGCTGATTCAATAATGTGTCCATGGATTTGATGTACAGTATCTTCAACATTCATGGAGCTAGATCCAGAAGAAAATAACCATTGTGGAAATATTATTTCTCATGAATAACTATTGAAATAATAATATGCATGTGATTTCAAATGCTAATGGAAGGTATTCATGGTCAAAGAATGCAATAATGAGGGTCAAATAAATTTAAGAATATTACTTCTGGATACAGTAACATTATAGGGGAAATAAGCATACTGTAGTTTCATATGATAATGGTAGGTTTTCATCATGAAGAGAGACTGAGCTGCCTTGGTCAGAGGTCTGCGCTCTCTGTGAGTTTTCTAGTTATTATTAATCATTACTTTATTCAGGTTTAAAGGTTAATTTTTTGTCCTGAGTGAAAGTTGGAAAAACACAGAAGAAAAGGCTAAAGATGAAAAAGATGCAAAAAGATGCAAACCAGTATAAAATATGAAATAAAGACAAAACAACATCGAAGATGCAATAAATATACAACATAAAAAAAGACAACACAAAAACACAGAGTTACAGCTACAAATAATAGAATATTGTCTCTCTGACTTTGTGAATAATAAACTAAAATCAAATTATTACACAGACATAAGAAAAATGTTAATTGTCATGAGTCATCAATTGAAGCCTTTATTCTCACCTGTACAATTATGCTGAAGGTATATTTAGTATAAAATAAGACATGCAAATAAGAATAAAAACAACAATTGGCTTCAATCAGTGAAGTGTAAAGTGTATCAGCAAATCATCATTAAATGTCTCAAGATAAAGTACTGTATGTATCACAGTAACAATTATTATTGATTTATTTTCTTGGATTTAAGGCAAAATATACTAATCCAGTTTTAGATTGATGTGAACAAAATGACAACATTGCAAAATTGATGGCTTTTTATTGTCAGTTATTTTCTTGATTAATCGGTTTATTTGTCATATAATGGTAAAAAATGTCCCCAAATAACATCCACAAATGTGTTTGATCCAAAACCCATATACACATATTAAGGTTAGAGTTAAATTCATTCTATAAATAGTTGTGTATGTGTGCTTGTAGTGGTAACACTCCAGCATTGTCTGATTAAAAGAAATCTGAGTATTGTCGAAATTGAAAAGTGCATATGTACAGTAGGTACATGTACAGTACAGGCAGTGATAATATGAAGAGAAATTCACCTTAATATATTTTTACAATGTCATGTTGGTGAGTAAAATAATAGATATATGGCAAATTTTGGGGTTTGGCCATAAAGGTAAGTGTTGAGTCGGAGAGGCTGACATGCATCTTTTGTCTATTGGTCTTGGTCTGAGAATTTGAATCTGGAAAATGATGTAGTTTCAATAAAACTGTAAAGTATTTAACGTCTTCACCCCATTGTTGTGACTGAACAGGCCATCGATTGTGTGCCGCATTCATATCTATTCTAATTCAAATGTCAAGTTGTCTGGTATGAGGAACACCCCGAGGTGGAATCTGCACCCATCAATCATTAACTCACTGGAATTCATGTACAAACTGAGAACGTTCCAATAATCCCTGCAACAGGCCCATCTGTGTTGCAGCTTCATTGGTTCGCTCTCATGTCTGTTTCTGTTCTTATTCATTAGCCTGGAGCTTTTCTAAACTGCAGAAAACTGTTGCCTGAGGATCAGATAATCCAGACACTGTGACCCAGCATCGCTAGATGGTTTAGTCTAGTGTCCCCACAGGAAGCAGGAGGAATGACACAAAACACAACAGTTACGGTTGAAATTGGAGTGGGGTGATAAGTCGATATTTATCTTTATTACAAAGTATGTTTATCAACTGATGATGGTTCATCACGATAAACATTTTGCCTTTGTTTGGTCTTAAATAACCAGAACATAATTGATATCCTAGATTGGATTGTCCACAGTAGCCACATAGCTTTGAAGGCAGCTTTACACACTTATGGCATTGTCTCATCAGATTCACTCGGAACAATTCTCAAATCACAGGTGTGCCGTATCAACAGTTCCCTTATTAATGTGCTTCAGACCATCAGTTGTCTTGTGTGTCTTATCTACTGCTACTCAGTGGTTGTATCTGTATGTCTGCAAGCTTTCACATTGGTTGAATTTGTTATAAATGTATTTTTGGGCTGGTCCCTTCCTATCTATCCTCACATATGTGTAGAAATCAAAATCAGCATACCTGCGCTCTCATATCACCTTTGTATTTTCATCTCTTTCATGGCATTATTGTCTTTTTTAACCTTTCACAACACATTCTTTTTTTTTCTGGTCATTTCTATAATATTTCATTTTTTTTGGCATTTTTTGGCTTTTATATTGTTTTTATCTTGATGCATCTTTTGTTGATACATACAGTATGTGTTTATAAGCGTGTACATATACTGTACTGCCCTTTTATTTTGGTGGTGATTCCACTCAAGAGATGCTATGGGACATTCTGAGCAAGCCTGACACAGATGACCCCTAAAATCGCAGTGATGACAGTGATTGGACAGAAAATGAGGCTTGAGAACAGTCCTGCGCACCTGTTTGAACTACACACAGGCTTCATTTTCTTCAATTATCAGTGACCAGAAATCAGCCATTAAATGTAAATAAATCTGGGAGATTTCTTTTTCATATTGTTGTACTTGTGTGTTTTGTGTCTGTTATGCCATTTTTTTCATTTTCCTCTTTTTATGTGTGTGTGTTATTTGTCAGTTTCTTGTGTATTTTGTAGACTCAGGACCAAAAAACAGCCTTTAAATTAGGAGAAAATAATGATTTGACATTTATGGTGATAATGACTGCTGTCGACTGATGTGTAGGTTTTGCCCATATTGCTTAAGTCTAGTGCCTTCTCTCTCAGCTGGGACATTATAATTAATATCCCATCGCTCCCCCACATTAGACTAAAGTGCTAATGTTCAGCCTATGATGACTCTTTTCCCAAGCTATGACAAACTATAAGGTGTTTCTGTTACCATGTCTGAAACCTGTCATACTCACATCCCGCAGGTCAGTTGAATCATAGGAAAGCATAAGAGTTTGGCTGCTGCAGGTGACAGATCGATCAGGAATGAGGGCGTTTGCTCCTCCCACATTCCTCACTGTTTCTGTCTTTAAATCAGTTTGTGTGGTTGACTGTAAATGAAGCTGCCTGGTAAACTCTGTTTGCTCTGCCAGTGTGGGATATGTAATCCAGTTATCAGGTTTCATACAGAGGAGGGAGGATGTTGGTATGTGTTTATCTCATCTCATAAATCACAAACTCATTTTCTCTGATTCTCCAGGAACTCACTAATGATGGTCATTCACCTTTTAAGACATTCAAAGTAACCTATATTTAGAAAAATGTGCTGATGTTGTGTTATAGTATTGTATTACAAGCAGTCATGAGGCACGTGGCCTTACTTTGTGATCACTACAAGGAGGAAACCAGTCTAATCCCTGTTCAGTGTTTCAAAATACTCCAAACCTAGGACAAAGAAGCTATAACCAGTCTAAACCCAGTCCAAGGCATGCCAAACTAGTCAAAATCAAGGATATAGTGGTTAAAACCAGTGTAAACCCAGTCCAAAGTGTGCCTAACCAGTCCAAATTCAGGTCAAAGAGGTTAAAACCAGCCTAAGCCTAGTCCAAGGCATGCCAAAAGTGTCTAAATCCATGACCTAGTAGTTAAAACCATTATAATCATAGTTCAAAGTATGTCAAACCAGTTAAAACCCAAAACAAAGTGACTAATATTAGTGGGAATTCAGTCCAAAGCATTCCAAACCAACCCAAACCCAGAACAAAGTGGACTAAATTCAGTCCAAAGCATGCCAATCCAGCCCAAATCCAGAATAAACGGTTTGAATCCAGTATAAATGCAGTTCAGAGCATTCCTAACCACTCTAAATCCAAGACAAAGCGGTTAAAACCACAGCAAACCCAGTCCAAAGGGAATTAGTGACCCAGAACAACCCGTTTAAAACCAGTCTGCAGCCAGTTCAAAGTATGTCAATCCAGTCCAAATCCAGGACATACTGTAGTAGTTAAAACCAGTCTAGACCCTGTCCAAAGTATTCAAAACCAGTCAAAACCCAGAGTAAACTGTTTTAAACCAGTCTAAACCAAGGTCAAAAGTGATTAAAATCAGTCTAAACTCAGGTCAGAGCATGTCAAACCAGTCCAAATCTGGGACATCATAGTTAAAATCAGTGTAAAACCAGTCCAATGTGTGTCAATCCTGTATAAACCGAGCATTCTAGTCCAGTCCAAAACCAGGACAAAGTGGTTAAAACCAGTAGCAAGTCATGTAGCCTCCACTCTGCTGCGTTTCTCAAGGCGTAGGAATCCAACACCACTAGATATGATGAGAACCATTTGGAAACAACTCATGAGCGAAAGTTAGAAAGTATTCCAAAATAATTTTAAAATGTCTCTTTATAAGCTTGTTGTACATATTGTAGTGTTTGCTCATAAAGCTTACAGTGATGATTGTGTTTCATTTGGAGAGTTTGCTCTTTTTGATAGACATTTCAGACAACAACGTGGCAATTCTGACCTTGTTTCGACACTTCACAGTGGATCTTTGGTGGCCTGTTGTGCGGGAAAAACAGAGGTAATTTGCGGTCTTACTGTGTTGGTTTTCTTGGTAAAAGTAGATCAAAGTGAACAGTGCTATTAGGTAATTGACTAACTTGAGTTTATGGTTGTAGAAGAAAACTTGATAATCCTATATCACAAATATAGGTTATGGACACAATAAGCTTCATGCTTTGTTCAGGGGGGTGATACTTTGTTCAGGTGGTATATAGCCATAGTTGACTATGAGTCCAGTGCTGTGAGTATTTTGGTCCACAACTGCCACCTACTGTTGATAGTTGGATGATTTTTCTAAAATTACTAATGCATATAATCCCTGCAAATTTCAAACCTTCTACAACTCAAAATCAAAGTGTTAAAATGGAGCTGAAACATCACAACTATTGAACTTGTATTTGAAACTGTAGCTCTGGACCATAATCTGTACTTCTAAAAAGGAACTGACTGCTCAAAATATGAAATACTATATGCCCATACTATCTACAATGAATTACAAGCCAAAACAAATTTTAACAGTGCTGCATTATTTCTTAACTTCCACTTTTCCACTGGTTGAAATTTTTTGGAACTGAAGATGTGGAAAAAATCAGAACGAAATGCTTCTGTTTCTTTTTTTTTAGATGTGAATATTACACTGATGTGAAATACACTGATGTGAATATTACAGTGCCTTTAATTGACATCTCAACATTGCATTAATGTGTAAAAACATTTTCAATCTTAGTGTCTTTTCAACTCCTCCATGTTTAATTTCTGTTTCAATTTGTAATAAATAACACTTTAGAATGTCCACACATTTCTGAGTGAAGCTAATGCACCCTTAGTGTAATTCATCAGAATGCTTCATCGTATGGTTCTGCGTCTAAAATCCTCCTTTTATTGCCTTTCATCTCATTTTCTCACATATAATCTTCAGGCTAAACACTTCAGGTTTAGGGTCACGTGTGTGTTTTGGAGCCATTTTTTACATCTTGTAATTTCTCCTGCTAATGGACGCCTCAGAGTCCTAATTATTCATTGACGACGTTTTGAAACCGCCACTGAGCGTCTCCTGAAATGCATCTTGGTACATTTATTTTGCATTTTCAGCTCCTTGTTTTTTTCCATCCAAGTTTTAATGAGTGTTGTTTTGCATTATACAGTTCCTCCAGGCTTCAATTTGGCATCTGGGAAAGTTGGCCTGACTCCAAGACTGTGGTCACCCAGTGCTTATTACTCATTAAGCCTGATCGCAGGCCGAGTGGGTGCTGGTG
>JAQQAE010015882.1:0-11919 GCA_029823295.1 Pseudamia nigra
ATCTTCCCAGATATTCAGATAAAGTGTAAAAACATGACTGGTACTTCAGCTGTGGACTAATAAGAAAAACAGTATTTGTGGGGGAAAAAACATTTTACATTGAATCCTACTTGAGTCATGAATAACATATTCCATAGCACCACCTTCATACAATATTACACTGTCTAGTTTATTCACTCCAACACCATTAGTACAAACCCACATAAAGCTCATTCTCTTTTTAGTGACTTTTCAAATGTTCGCTTCACATTCACTTTACATTAAATGGAAAAATGTCTAATATAAGTTCAAGTAGTAACAAATACAAAACAAACCTCATCCCCTTTGTTCACATGTAGAAAATTTATATCTTTATATTTCTATGTTACACTGAGTGCCACAGAAACTGAGTGTATTTTTATGACGCATATGATGATAATGATACATCTCACTGCTGATGTTCTGGCATTTCTAAATTACACTAATTGGCTCAGAAGGGATGGACCTAACTCTCTAAACAACATCTGTTTTGCTAATTGATCCCGAGGGAGGACTCTGGTGATGCTGTTGTGGCATAAAATGTTAATGCTTGCTTGATTTTCCTCTTTAGAGTGTTGGAGCGGATTGGGGCTCGTGCACTAGTGGCTCATGTGCGCACGTTTGCCGACTTCCTTGTCTATGAGTTCTCAACATCTGCCGGCGGGCAGCAGCTCAACAAGTGCATCGAAATACTCAATGATATGGTCTGGAAATACAACATTGTCACTCTGGACAGACTCATTTTGTGTTTGGTAAGAACACACAAACAAATAAACAACACAGATGCATATATAGCACATTACATGGTGTATTTTGGTTTATTTTGTTGTTTTTTTGTAAAATTAAACATTACCCCTGTTATCTGGTGATGAATAGACAAAAGTATTGTATGAAACATATAAAATCCAAAATTTTCATCCCTGTTTATGTTTGAATTGGAAAAAAATGGTAATCTGTACATTTCCTTGATAACTGCACAGGTACAGTAGATATAAAAAGTTTATACACCCCTGTTAAAATGCCAGGTTTTTGTGATTAAAAAATGAGACCACAATAGATCATTTTAACACTTTCCCCCCCTTTTAATATAATCTACAAACTGTATAATTCAACTGCAAAACAAACAAATCTGTTAGGTGGGAAAAAGAAAATAGAAAAACATACAATCAGCTGGTTGCATTATACTTTGTTGAAGTACCTTTTGATTAATCACAACATTCAGTCTTCTTGGGTAGGAGTCTTTCAGCATGACACATCTTAAATTGCCAATATTTGCCCATTCTTCATAACGCACTCTAAATCGGTCAAATTGTGTGGGCATCTCCTGCACAGTCCTCGTCAGGTCACCACAGATTTTCCATTAGGTTCTGTTCTGTTAGATCTGGGCTCTGGCTGGGTCATTCCAAAACTTTTTCTGGTGAAGCCATTCTTGTTGTGTCCAACGCGTGTGGTTTTCCTTCTGTCGGCTGGACTGGAAATTTGGTTTGAAGACGTTTCGCTACCTACCCAGGAAGCTTCTTCAGTTCTGCTTCCTGGATCGGTAGCACAACATCTTCAAACCACAATTTCTAGTCCAGCCGACAGAAGGTACCATGACCTTGGATGACTGAGAATCTTCAGACATTGTTTTGTTGATTTCAGTGTAGCTTTGGGGTGAAAGGTGAAATTCCTCTTCAGCTTCAGTTTTCTAGCAGATGCCTGAAGGTTTTGGGCCAAAAGTGACTGGTATTTGGAACAGTTCATAATTCCCCCCACCTTAACTAGTGTTAAAGTGGGGTGCTTTTGCACCACATGTACCTTAGTTCCATAACACATTTCCCACATGCTTTTGGGAGACTTGATGTCATTTTTTGCATATTGTAGCAGGGGTTGGATTTTTTTTCCTGAAGAAAGCTTTGCATGAGACATGCCCTTGCAGTCTGATTTGGAGCGAGGAGTAGTGGCTCATATTGCCAAGTCGAGTGTGCCAGACGTGTCATGCTGACAGACCCTTGGGGTCCTTTTTTGGAATCTGTCAGCATGGCACATCTGGTACATTGAAATGATTTATTGTGGTGCCATTCTTTTTAACGTCGCAAAAACCTGGCATCTTAACAGGGATGTCTACACTATTTATATTCACTGTACACACAAATCAAAATCGCAGTATTGCCATTATAATTGCTAAATGACTTCCTCATTGAATTCTGCAGCTCTAGTACTTTTCTAGTACTCTAGTGTTTTGGTGTTATTCTAAAAGTTCACACTGAGATTTACTAGAGATATATTGGTTAATCTCTGCACACTTTGATTTATATGCATGTTTCTAAATATGCAAATGTTTTGTTATGAATGTTGTTTTTCTCTCTTTGCAGGCGATGCGTAGTCATGAAGGCAACGAGGCTCAGGTCTGCTACTTCATCATCCAGTTGCTGCTGTTGAAGCCTAATGACTTCAGGAACCGAGTCAATGATTTTGTGAAGGAAAATGCTCCAGAGCACTGGCTGCAGAACGACTGGCACAACAAACACATGAGCTACCACAAGGTATTTATGTATTGGTGATGTTTGATTACAGGAAATGAAAAGTAAAATTACTGCCAAAGACTTAACTGAATTAGACAAAGCAGCTAAAAGAGACTTTTGAAAATAGTGACACTTAGAGCTGGGTGATTTGGCAAAAAAGTTCTTACCATAGAATGTTCGTAACAGTCGATAGATGATTATGGCGATAAATGTTAAATCTTTTTTTTTTTTTTTTTTTTTTAAGTTTGAAGGCTGTTTTGTAGTTCTGAGTAACAGTTTAAGAAACCAGAAGTGAATCACCTTGAGATATCCACCTAACTAATGTATTTGGTTTAATGTTAAGTATTGTTTTATGTTTGATGTTCTATACTTTAGGAGTTGCGTTGTTTTGGGACACTAGACAAATATTCCCACCAAGTTTGGTGAAAATCTGTCCAGGTGTTCTCAATTTATCCTGTGGACATGCATACACACCTTGACCGTAATCTGTGACCTATCAGCCTGAAAAGTGAATCACCTCAAGATATCCACCAGTAATATTCCCACTGAGCTTGGTGAAAATGTGTCCAGGAGGTCTCGAGTTATCGGACACACAAAAAGACCCGAAAAGATTCAACAAGCATGATGGAAAAAATGTAAACTACATAAAAGTCAGTGACACAGAAAAACACGAAAAAGTCACAAAATACTAGATACATTTTCTCTGCATCTGTCATGACATTAAGTTAACAAAGTCTCAGTCTTATCAATATAAAGACAAAAGAAAAATGTTTAGCATGATAAATCATTACATTTAAGAACTTATTTTAATCTCAATGAAATAATTTGCGATTTATCACCCAACTCTAGTGACAAATCAGATGACATGACATTAAGTCTAAAGAAAAAGCTGTTTATTGTAATTCTTCCAGAAATACCCAGAGAAGTTGTACTTTGAGGGTCTTGCGGATCAAGTCAACCCTCCTATGCAGCTCCAGTCTCAGTACCTGCCAATCTACTTTGGCAACGTTTGCCTGCGCTTCCTGCCTGTCTTTGACATCGTCATCCATCGCTTCCTGGAGCTGCTGCCAGTTTCCAAGTCTCTGGAGACGCTGCTGGATCATCTGGGAGGACTCTACAAGTTTCATGGTAAGATCCAAGGAGCTCAGGGTGTCTGTTGGCCCTTAAAAGTCTAAAATCCAGTGGTCTGAATTTTGACAGAATTGATTAAATTATAAGATTGACATTATTTTAATGGCTTTTTTTATGTTTGTGGGGAAAATATGGTACAGATCGCATGTACTCAAAACCATGTGCAACCCTGGAGATGAGACTTTGTCTGAAAATGGGAAAAAAAACTAATAGGAGGAAGTATGCAAGATGTTTACACTCAAGAAAAAATCTAAAGATACAATACTGTGAAAAGCCACCTTCAGTTTGTTGTTTTGTATTGTTATCAGGTTTATAACGATCATACACGTGCAAAACTCAATAACCTTTATGATAAGAATGGTATAGGAGTAGAACTTGCAAATTCCCTCCTTTATGTTGTTTTTGTAGGATTGTAAAATACAGAAAATATTTGTACATTACATACACACAAAAATCAGAAGTACCGGTATGTGTTGTTTAAACCGGTGGAGTTTATCTACTTAATTATTGTTGAATGAATACAACTAAATGCAGCGATGAACAAATGCAAGGTGTCCTAGGAATTTCACACAGTGCTGTATGTACTGTATGCAAAAGGAGAGAAGAGAATTAAGAATTAAGGCTTCAGCTGTTTTTGTGCAGGCTGGTGTAATTTAATAGCTTTGCTTGCGTGTGCAGATCGTCCGGTGACCTACCTGTACAACACTCTTCACTACTATGAGCGGCATCTGAGAGACCGAACCAACCTGAAGAGAAAACTGGTGCATGCCATCATGTCCTCCCTGAAGGTATGCAGAGACAAAAGTCCCATCAGTCATCACTTAACAAATCTGAGGCATTTATACAGCATCGTAATACTTCAAATGCCAGCTTTCAACACACCTACTCCTTCAGTGTTTCTTCCTTGTGTTTTTATCTTTTCAACATTGCACATTAATACTGAAGACATCCAAACTATGAAAGAACACCTGGAATTTTGTAGCAAACAAAAAAGTGTTTTTTTATTTTTGATTGTCCAAACTAGCCACATTTAGCTGTGATAACAGTTTTGGACACTCATGGCATTCTCTCATCAGATTCACATGGTAGACATTTGGAATAGTTTATTACCTTATCAAGAGTTATGTGCCACTTCATGCCTTCTTAATGTTTCTGGCATTTCCACCTGAATTACAGCTGTTGCTTTTATGATGTAATTGTGTTTTTATAGGATAACCGTACCCCAGGATGGTGTTTAAGTGAAACCTATCTGAAGTTTGGCATGAATCCCAGGGAAGACAACGTGTGGAGTCCTGATGACACATACTACTGCAAGCTGATTGGTCGCCTTGTGGACAATATCCTTTCATTAATCTTCCCCTGCTGGCAGATACATCCATCACTGTTCCCTCAGCGACATTACCTTGCTGCTAAATAATAGTTAAATACCCCAGAGATGCATCACATTCTAAGTGCCAATACTTCTAGTCTCCTGTAATGCTAGCGGCAAACAAAGAGTGATTACTTGGGCATCTGCGTTTAATTTAACACCCATTAGTTTTACTGCAGCTGAGGTGTCTGTTGGAAAAGTAAATAAAGCAATACAGAACAACTGAACCTGTTCTTGTTGTGGAAGGAAGGAAAGAAAACCACACTATTACACATCCTTCTCATGTTGCTTAATAATCCTTAACTCTGTGTCACCGATGGCTGGAAAGTCTCCTGGTCCTTTCCCCAACTGTGACTGGCGGTTCAACGAGTTCCCCAACCCTGCAGCACACGCCCTGCATGTCACCTGTGTGGAGCTGATGGCATTGGCTGTGCCAGGGAAAGATGTCGGGAATGCGCTGCTCAACGTTGTGTTGAAGAGGTAAACAGACAAATGCACAGATGGCATGTCATCTTTGAATATTTTATGGCTCTGAAAATTTTACAGCGGTTAGGCTGGCGTACACTGCGATTTCAGACCAGATTCAAATCCGACTAGCAGCAGTGCACCCTCTCTGCATTTGCAAGTGATTATGGACAGTGATCATGCCTCGCACACCCCGCTGTTTTATGACTGGCCTAAAATCGTGACTCTGATGGCTTTCAAACATGTTTGATTTTCTCCCGATCATTGTGCGTTTTTTCTGTTTTTCTTCTCACTGCACCTGTGCAGCAACTGCGCATCAGCAGGAAACTGAGTAAGAAGAAAGCAATAAACATCACATACTGGAGCCAATAAGTTAGATTTGGAGCCAATAAGTTAGATTTGGAGCCAATAAGTTAGATAAGTCTTAACATTTCTGTGGATATGGAAAGGCATAGGCATATTAATTTAGTATTCTCTGAAGAGTCTGAAGAGAAGACAGAAAAGCAAGTGGAACCCACAGAGGTGGAAAAAGCATAGTATTTCTGCCCAGTATTGATTGAAAAGGCAGGGTGAGGGTATCCGATCTCACCTGTACAGTGTACTATGACACAATCAAATGCAGACATCAGAACGCACAGTGTACGCTGGATTCATGTGTGTTTGCAGCTGAAACGTTCACACAGATCTGAAATCACACAGGGTACACCGGCCTTTAAACCATGATTTTGATAATAGTAGATGGGTGGTTTTGTACTGGTGTGTTGTAGTGTTCAGTTATTTAGTCATGTTTTTACATTTGTACTCTGGAGATGTGAACTATTGATTATTCTACTATTGAGTCTTCTGCTTTCATCTTTTAGCCAACCTCTGGTTCCTAGAGAAAGTATCACAGCCTGGATGAACGCCATTGGACTTGTGATCACCGCACTGCCTGTAAGACAGACAACACAGTCAAAAGATCACCATCCTACAGTTGGTGACGAAAGGAGAAGATTTAATATCCTCAGCATGATCATGCCCTCTCTTTTCCCCCAGGAACCCTACTGGATCGTTCTCCATGACCGCATTGTGTCTGTAATCAGCTCTCCTGCACTGACGTCAGAGACAGAGTGGGCAGGTTATCCCTTTGCGCTGCTCGATTTCACAGCCTGCCATCAGAGCTACAGTGAAATGAACTGCAGTTATGTGCTCGCCTTAGCACACGCTGTGTGGCACCATTCATCCATTGGACAGCTGTCTCTGATTCCCAAGTAAGGGTTCTTTTCATTTTGTGTCCGTACCTTCTAAAAAACCACATATGAGTAGTTTTGTTTATGTTGTTATAAATTGTGTGTAGGTTCCTGTCAGAGACTCTGAAGCCCATCGTCCAGACAGAGTTCCAGTTACTCTACGTGTACCATCTCGTTGGACCATTCTTGCAACGCTTCCAACAGGAGAGGACACGCTGCATGTTGGAGGTGCTAATTCAAGTTTGACCAGAGATTTAGATAATTCTGCAAAATTGAGGATATTTTAATGCTCCTTCTCATACCAAGTTTGTTTTGACTTGGAATAAATCCTCTACATTCATATATTTGTGGTTTATATCTTTCAGATTGGTGTGGCCTTCTATGAGATGTTGCAGGCTGTGGACCAACACTGCCAACATCTCAGCTACATGGACCCAATCTGTGACTTCCTGTATCACATCAAATACATGTACACTGGAGACAGCGTCAAGGAGCAGGTGAGCATTTTGTGCTGGATGTTTATTATTAGAAGGTGCTATGAAACTCTGTCACCAGTAGAAAAACAACAATCTGAAGGAATGTAACAAGGTAATCATGGAAACCTTCATTGGCCACACTGAAATGACATCTGATGA
This sequence comes from Pseudamia nigra, assembly GCA_029823295.1. Lineage (NCBI taxonomy): Eukaryota > Metazoa > Chordata > Actinopteri > Kurtiformes > Apogonidae > Pseudamia > Pseudamia nigra. Next base: position 7,352 of record JAQQAE010015882.1, read on the forward strand.
GTGGTGATTTTTAAAGTGGCCTCCAAAGAATATCATATGCTGACTAGAAATCATACAACTAAAACTACAACTCACTACTCTCTGCTCCTGTAGAGACTTTTTTGCCATTTCCTTTTTTACTCTGAATCTGTCACCGCCTGTGCAGCAAGTCAACTCCCCACTGCGTCCATCGGTGACACTATATTTAATTAGAGGAGATGAAACTGTTTTTTTGTCCTTCATGCTCAGACAAGTCTGACCAAATGTCTTCATTTGGTCAATAACTTTGTGGATTGAACAGATACGTTCTCAGGATACCTTCAGGCTGCAATTAAATCAGATCAGATTTGTGTTACCAGACCTCACCAATCTATTTTGCAAGTATTACTGTGCCATATTTTAGTTCCCATACCTCCCAGGCCAACTAGCTAGAAGCGCTTCTACTTCCTCTGATGTTGAGTTGCCTGTAGGACTACAACAGACCCCCACACACCCATTATTCATTCCTTTTGACAATGGCTACAATGAGACTAAATTTTCTCACTGTTGCAGTCAATCAGTCCATGCAGTACTACACTGGTGACTGCTTTTCATTCCTATAAAGAACCTGTTTTCAACAAATTGCTAACAAACAGTTTATTTTGTTGTGCGTCCTTTAACTTTTGTCAAAAACAGCCCTTAGGTATTAGTAGTGCTGTATTATACTACCTCCAGATGTGGTTGAAAGGTGACTGGCGCAAATTCATGTTCTGTTGGTTACAATTAAGATATGCCGAACACAAACCGGTATGCAATTCAATTCAATCAATTCAATCTTTATTTGTATAGCGCCAATCATAATTGCCAATTATCTCTAGGCACTTCACAATTCAAGGCCGAGACCTCATGACTATACAGAGAGTAAACCCAACTGGTATTGCAGTCCAAACAAGATGCTTTTTGGACTTAAGGTCCACTGTGGAAGAATTCCCTGTGTACACAGAGTTTGTTGACAAACTAGCTAACTCCAATACAAAGCCAGTAACAGTCTGAGTTGTCTACATCTATGACAACATCCTGTGCATGCATTCCAATGTAGAGTACACAGGTCATATTTTGAAGATCCTTATGCTTGAGTTTTTCAGTGCCTCTCTGAATGCTGCAATAGTGTAAAAGCCTAGATATGATTAATATAGAAATGTAGCCAGCTAAAGCCAACAAACAATCAGATCACAACACAAACAGCATGTAAGTAAATTTTACAGAGAACCCCTAACCAATTATCTGTCTCTACAAAGGTTTTAGGCACCTTTGGTTAGTTGTCTTATCTTGTTGTCAAGTTCATAATGACCATACATGGGAAAACTTGCAAATGTCCACCTTAAACTTGCTGTTTCTGTAGGATTGGAAATAAAAATACAGAAAATATTTGCATGGTATAAACTAATAAAAATCAGAACTAAATAGCTTCAACAGGAAAAAAATCATATTTAGTGTGTGACAGCCATTCCTGTGGCAAGAAGTAGAACAAACAATACTGACATGCTGTATGAAATCTGGTTTAAAGATGCTGTCTACAATGTTGGCAAACTAGCTACCGGTAGTAGCCGGTTATTCATGGCAGACCAGTATAAATGATTTAAAAGGTAAATTGCCAGTCAAAGGTGACTTGCCAGTTACCTCCATACCGCTATATGTGTCTGGATATGTCACCTACCAGTCAACACAGCTACAACCTTGTAGGTGTATGCACTGAGTTGAAGAGTCATAGCAGTAGCTACTATGGAGCTAGTAGCAACTGTAGCTTATCTTACTAACATCTGGTACACATCATCCTGACACTTCATTGTGGACAAAACTGAAATATTAATGCGTATTTTGGTTCTGTTATGTTTGAGAAACACATGTTTATGGTCATTATAACTTGCTACAACAAACCCAAGATGCCTAAAACTTTTTCACCGTACTGTATCATTAGTGCACATCACTTTAAACCCAGTCTCTTCTAAAGTTGCAGGATTTCTCAGTCACCTGTCTATTTATATCTATTTCTTCATCCTGTGCCCATGTCCTCTTCCTCTCTAGGTTGAAAAAATCATCATGACTTTGCGTCCAGCCATGAAGCTGCGCCTGCGCTTCATCACACACAGCAGCATAATAGAAACGGCATCATCCGCTGCCACTGCCGCCTCCACTTCCACTGCTGTCACGTCCTCCTCCTCCTCTACCGCCTCCACCTCTCAGCCCGCTGCCTCCTCATTGGCCTCCTCGTCCTCTGCCGCTGCCTCACCTTCCTCATCGCAACACACACCCACAGCTATGTAGGCAGCCTGGAGAAATAGCACACAGGTACACGATGTTGGACATTTACACAAATAACCAGAAGAATTTGCTCATTTTTATATAAGTCATTCAAAGAAAAGCAAAGATTGATTTTGTTGTCCACAGGAGTGGATCACAAACCCATGAGTCCTGACTTTAATGAAAGTGAAGTATATGTAAATGTGTTTGAGGTCACTATTGTAGCAAACAGTGTAGTCTGTTATCAGAACTGCATCTTACATCTTATATATCGCCCTTGTAATTCCTGACAGCTGCCACTGGGACAAAGACATTTTTTTACTTTTCTGTTTGTAGTAAAGTTTTTTATTGTACGAAACTTCATTAAAAAAGATTTGGTACTCTGCGATCAGTTCTGTGTGTTTTCTAACACTATGGACTCATGTTTTCTCTTTATTTTCTGTTTGATTCGGTCACATTTTGATCCCCCTAGACCAGGCGTCGTTCAAGCTGTGGCTCCCGTCAATGAACAAAAACAACAACATGAACAAGCTTAAACCTATAAAGCCTGACCTGTGAAATAATGCGCAAAAAATTCAGATTTTTTTAACAATTTTTTAATAATTTAACAAAATTAAATTAAAATAAATAAAAATAATTTTCATCTATATATATATATATATATATATATTTTTTTTTAATTTGTTTAATTTGGAATGGTTGCAGACCCCTGCCCTGGACAGGAGGTATCTTCAAGCAATGAGTTAGGTTGGAGGCCAAATCCTGGCTGCACTGCACATCTATCTGACTGAAGAACAGCACATATTGTGGGATGTGGAATAACTGTGTGAATGCAATATGTCAATGAAAAGCATGTAATATTCAAACCCCAATTCCTGTGAAGCTAGGTCATTGTATAAAATGTAAAGAAAAACAGAATACAATGATTTGCTAATTTTTTTTCAAACTATATTCAATTAAATGCATAACAAAGACAAGATATTTAATATTCAGACTGGTCAACGTCATTGTTTTTGCAAATATTCACTCATTTGATGCCTGCAACATGTTCCAGAAGACCTGGGACAGGGTCATGTTTACCACTGTGTTACATCATCTTTCCTTTTAACAACACAGAGTAAGCCTTTAAGAACTGAGGACACTAATTGTTGAAGCTATCCCACTCTGGAGTCTCTTATGTACAGTATTTCCACTTCATAATGCATCACACATTTTCAGTGGGAGACAATTGTGGACTGCAGGCAGGTTAGTCTAGTACGAGCACTGTTACTATGAAGCCACGCTTTTATAACACGTGCAGAATATGTCTTGACATTGACTTACTGAAATAAACATGGACATCCTTGAAAGATGTTGCTTAGATGCAACATATGTTTCTCCCAAACCTGTTTGTACCTGTTGACATTAACAGTGCCTTCACAGATGTGTAAGTCACCCATGGGGGCCAGTAATATATGCCCATACCATCACAGATGCTGCTTTTGAGCCTTGTGCCAATAACACAAAGAAACCGATGGTGTTTCTGGATGTTGTTGATATATGTCTTTGACTTTACATGGTAGAGTTTTAACTTGTACTTGTAGATGCAGAGATGAACTGTGTTACTGACAGTGGTTTTCTGGAGTTTTCCTGAGTCCACATAGTAATATCCTTTACACAATAATGTGGGTTTGTAATGCAGTGCCGTCTGAGGGATAGAAGGTCAGAGATATTCAGTGTTGGTCTTTGATCTTGCTATTTACTAGCAGAAATTTCTCCAAATTCTCTCAATCATTTGAAGATATTATAGAATGTAGATGATAAAATCTATAAATTCTTTGCATTTATTCATTGAGAAACATTCCTGAAGTGTTGGACTATTTGTTCACTCAATTGTTGACAAAGTGCTGACCCTCACCCCATCGTTGCTTGTGACCGACTGAGCCTTTTGGTGATGCTCTTTTAACATCCAGTCATGACACTCACCAGTTTCCAATTAACATGTGGAATGTTCCAGATGCATCTCCCAGTGTTTTTGTTCCTCCGTCCCAGCTCTTCTGGAACATGTTGCAAGCATCAAATTCAAAATGAGTGAATATTTGCAAAATAACAATAAAGCTTATCAGTCGGAACATTAAATGTGTCTTTGTAGTGTGTTCAATTGAATATAGGCTGAAAAGCATTTGCAAATCATTGTATTCTGTTGTATTTGTTTTACACAATGTCCCAATTTCAGTGGAATTTGGTTTGTCGTAATGAAGTACCTGGAAAAGCAGAAGATAAAGTTGACAGCAGCATTTGGGCTCTATAACGTCAACTATCATTTGTGC
>JAQQAE010015883.1:0-11919 GCA_029823295.1 Pseudamia nigra
GGGGGGGGGGTGAAGTGGCTGCTACAGTAAACTCTGAGCAACTATACTGTAAATGATTAACCTTCAGGGCTGTAAGTTGTCATTTTTGCACTACTACATTTTCATTCAATGGGTGAAAGCTGAATTTGTCAATGCAGACTAAGTGATATACAGTATGTGTTCTTACAACAAAGACTGTACATAAATAGTGGACAATGCCTTAGTGAACGGGTCTGTGAACTGACTTGCTTTGAAGCCTTGAGATGGCTGTTTCCATGTTGTTTTCTCTTGGAGTACCATATACTGTATTTGGAGTATCCATATTTGGAGGGAAAGAGTGAAGGGTGAAACCAATATTTGCTGAAAAGACCACCTCAACTAACAATGTCATGTTAATCCAACCTCCAAGGCTGAGTCATGAGCCTAATGTGGACGTGTTAAAAACTGCAATAATTTCAGTGTCCATTGAGGGTTGTATCCAAACGGGAGTCGATCCTCATGGAGTCTTATAGTGATATGTACTCTACAGAAGAAATAAACATGTTTACAGCCTTGTATAATTAGTAAGTTTTGGCTCTAATTCATTTCCACCTCAGTGAAGATGATGCAGAGTCTGCATAAACAAGGGCATACAGTAAGTGTTTCATTTGACAGGTGGATCTGAGCCAATGTTTGACAGGTGGATCTGAGCCGGCTTCAGTGTTTCATCCATCTCCACTATACTCACACTCTACCTTTAAATCTACAGTGTATTTGGATCAGCTGGAGGAAAGCACTGATGCCAACATGGCAGGTGTGAAACCTCCAGACCACCATGCAGGCTAAACAGCTGGTCTTCAGTACTGCCAACAGAGGTGGTCTTAGTCCAAATCAAACAGGTTTGGTTAATTTTCAGTGTGAAAACACTTTCTGGATCATTTGTACCTTTAGACTAATCCTACTGTAGGCTTTTGCCCCCAAAAGCACAAGAGGAAAAACACATGGAAGACAAAGGTAAAAATAAGAAAAATTGTGCCAGACTTACAGGCCACTTATAGAGGGCAATGCGGCACAGAGAGGAAATGGTGACAGGGTGTGTTAGCCCACTACTAAAATTGCAAATGTGAAAGAAAAAGCAGTGGACCAGTGTAACAACATTTTTCAAGAACTTCCAAGTGTGAAAAACTGTCCTTCATACCAGGTTATAAACATGTTTGAAGCTGTAGAGTTGGGTATTTTTACATGGTGTTCTGTTTGAATTGACTTGCATTTGGATTCAGCCTCATGTGTGATCATATGCACTGCACTTTAGTTTGGTTTTGCATTATCTTCCTTTTTAGTTCTGGAGGTTGTTGCTTGAATATCTTACCTGCAGCTCAGGTCTGGCAACCAGCAGCACTATATTCCTGCAGTCTTCATTGGAGAGAGCAGCCATGGCTTCCTCTCTGTCCTGCACATCTTGGCCATTAATCTGGAGATGATATCCAAACACGACATCCAAACACGATTAACACAGTTACTGCTGGGTCCTACGTACATAGCAAAATAGACATGCACGGTTTACTCAAAATACACACATACATACTACACACACAACAGGGGCCAACCTGATCCTCCCACTTACAATACAAACGCCTTGAGAAAAACAAAACACTGCAATAAAAGGGCAGTGCAGAAATAATACATTTTTCGGTGGGAATCGTAAATATATTGTGACTGTGCCTCTCTCTAATATGAAGCAGGACACAGCAGTGATTATGAATGGGACGGCAGTTGTGTGCCAACGATGCTGTTGTGTTCACCAAACTATCCGGCAGTGTACATACATCTAGCTGTACAATTAACTGGCCACTGACAGGGGGCGTCCATCTTTTTGCAGGCAGAGTAATGGCCCTGTCACTGGTGGATAATAGTGCTGGACTACTGGTCTACCTCACAAACACACACCCCTTTCTTGGCTCAAATCAGTCACACATGGTAATGGTGCACCTCCACACACACGTCGTTTCTTCTCTCATAATGCAGTCTTGGTAAAATACACTGTTTTTGCAGAGGGTCCTGCACCCTGCTCTCCCTTTCACAAAGAAACTGACCCTCAGTCTTTCAAGACAGGCTTCCAGCACCCTGCATTGTTAAACATGAATAAAGGTGTGTTATTTGGTTACATGGTGTGATTTAAAAAATACAAACAAATCTTTATCAAAGGCTCTGAAATGTCTATGGTAAAGCTGCTGTTAGTTGTCTTTCTGTAGTAAATGATCATTTTTGGCGTAATGAAGCTAAAAAAAAAAGGCCGCCCATAGACAGTAATTATCAGCGAATCAATAGGGCTGCACGATGTGGTGAACGAGTCATGTTATGATTATTGTTATGATTTGAGCTGATGTCAGTTTTACTCAACCAGGACTTATAAATAAATAAATAAATAAAATCAACAGAAAATTAACAAATACATTAACAAAATGACGAACAACAGCTGGCAAAATAATCAGCCCAAATAGATGGAATTGTCAATAATATCATCAGAAATTACCAAAAATGGTCAACAAGATGAGCAGAAATTTGGCAAATAATCCACAAAATATCAACAAAGCAAACAATAATCACACCAAATCAATCTGAAAATTGAGCAAAACGAACAAAGGATTCGAAGGATTTGTGGTCCTTTAAATTGCCTTTGTGATGATATAATAACACAGGCTGATATTGCAATTATGATTTGAATAAATATGACTGAAGAGACCGAGGTTGTTCTCATTTAATTTATTTGGATTTTCACAATATAAATCCAGAATAAATCAAAAGTGACAAAAATTTCACTCAGAAAATTATAGTTTTCATGTTGCTGGGGGAGGTTTAGATTAAAAAAAGGACAAGAATAAACTAATATATTCAGACAATACCACAAAATAGCCACAAATACACAAAATATAAACAAAATGATAAAAATGGAGAAAAGTTGGCAAGATACCCCACCCAAAAGAAGCTGAACTATCAACAATATGATCAGAAATGACCAAAAATGAACACAAACTAGCAAAATAAGCTACCAAATATCAACAAAACAAACAAGAATTTGCATATTAGTCAATCAAATGAGCAAAACTGAACAAGCAGATCACTCTAAATGTTTACAACAAGGATATTTGTGATAATTTTAATTGCAGGCTTTTGTTATTAGATACAGTACACTATATGGACAGAAGTGTTTGAACAATTGACTGAGGCACAAATCTATAGGATTCCAAATCAAATCTAATCAGTTCATAAGCCTGAAATTGAAGAACAAAAATGAATCAGAAAACAAAATAATCGAGAAAATGAACAAAAAATGAAGAAAAGCAGAACATATTTATTCATGATTAATTTATTTTTGTTCATTTTGTTGATTAGTTACTTTATTTTTATTCACTTATTTAGTGTTAATGATCAAACATTTGGAACAGCCAGATATGATATGAATTTCTATGGGTTTAAAGAGATGTTCAACTTATTCTTAATGTGCAACAGTTATATAGTGTACAGTGTATGTTTGAAAAGAATGTCATTACAGTGCCCGATGGTGAAAGGTCAGAATACTTTTGTCCATATAGTGTAATTGCACAGGCTGATATTGCAGTTGTGTATGCAAATCGATTAATTGTGCAGTTCTAGAGGCCAAACATGATTTCATATACATGTAATGTTGCTCTGTGTCTGCTAAATAGGCAACTGTTTGCTGTAATAAGTTCACAAGGTGATAAAAAGACAATGTTTTGTTTTCGGCTTGTTTCACTGTCCCCGTGTGACCAAGACAAAACCATTAAAGCAGGTTTAACATTAAAATTAGAGGATCTAACTCAGGCACACAAAACAATCCTCATCGAGCCAGGCCACAGAGGCAGCACAATTCAACCCTGAGCTCTAAAAATGTCTCTCTCCGTCAGAAGAGGAAGAGCTATAAATCTCTGGCCTGAAAATGAAGCTGGGGGCTACTAACAGTCACAACCTCTAAGCTATTCTACAGGAGGCATGGGGCTGCAGCACAGTTCCACACTGAACCCAGACTCTTAAAAACCCCTGCTGGTGCTGAGTCGGTAACTAAAAAAGCCAGGGGGGCATTTCTCCCCTTGTAACAGTCACAGTGGGGGTGAGCTCCCCTTTAATGTGCTGCCATTAAAAATAAATAGGCTCTTGTGCTGGGAGACAGTGGAGGAGCACGACACAATAAAAGCGGGTTTTTATTTTGAACCCTAGTAAGATCTGCCATAGAGGAAGCTGGGGACGGAGTGGGTCCTACTATACCTGCAGAATGCGATCTCCTTCTCGGATGCGTCCGTCTCTGGCAGCGATGCTGTTTGGACTGATCTGTAAAGGAAGAAGAAACATCATGATGGCTCTAAAAATGGCTCTCTCACCTTGGACTGTAATGCATACAGTACGTACATTTTAAGAGTAAGGTCCCTCGGGGGGGAAGGTCCCACAGGAGGGCACCTGGAAGGGGACGGATTTTACCCCTATCTCTATTGATTCCTTTTCAAAATATAATATGGACCGTCTCCATTGCCATGTTTCCGAACACAAACCTGTGTTGAAGTGTCACAGCTGCTCTTTCAGCTATGTTAAGACTATGTTTGGTAAACAACCAGTCAAATGTTTGGACACATTTTGTCCTTTAGTGACACTGAGATTGTGAGAGAAGATGCATGGAATTATGTAACAAACAAAAAAGTGTTACACAACCAGAACATGTTTTATATTTGAGATTGTGCAAAGTAAACACATTGAACTCTGATGAAACCGGAAACAGTTTTTCAGTTCATAGGGTTAATCTGTGTCCCTTCTTGTCTTATGCGCTTTAGATTGTTAGTTGTCTTATGCAGAGGATGGGTGGACAGTGTCAATAGCCCCATTAGTGCCACTACATATCCATATTATGGTAAGAAATAAAGGAAAGACAGTCCATCATTACGTTAAGAAATGAAGGTCAGTCAATTTGAAAAATCTTAAGAACTTTGAATGTGTCCCAAGTGCAGTAATCAAAATGAAACCGACTCCTGGAACAGTCTTCTTGGTTTTATTTTGTTCATGTCAGTTTTCAGTGTTTTGGTCAGTTACTATATATCATACAGTATGTTAATGTGTGTTTTTTTATTTCAGCTTTGATGTCTGTAAGCCCCTGGTTTCAGCCCTGTTTCTAATAGACTTTTTCAGTGTGTGTTGCTTTAAATGCAAATTGGCTCCAGTTGACCATGCACCTTCCTGTTTGTGCCTTGAATTCAATAATATAGATTGCTTAGCACAATGTCCTAAGATGTCAGAATGATCTTGGTGGGTCTGGTGGACCTGGCAGACTCAGGATTTTTCATGACATCACAAACCCAAATGGCTTGTTTTTGTTTATCTTAAAAGGATTGTTGTATTTTTCCTCCTGTGAGTAAGAATTTTGATACTTTAACATTACTTTTAGAGTCCCTCACTTGTTCCAGTTATAGGGAAAGGTCATGAGATCTTATTTTCACCACATATCTCTTTTAAATTACTCCAATTGTGCTAACTTACACTGGCTTGGACATGAAACTAAAGTAATGAAGTCAAAAGAAATAAAATTAATGTTTGAGTTGTTTTGTCCATTTGCGTTTTGTTATATTATTTTTTCAGCTTTTTGTGTCCCACATTTTTCCATCTTTTACCTCACTTCTGTCTTTTTGGAACATTTATATTTCTACATCAAAAGGAATAGTATTCGCACAAAAAACAGACCGACAGAGATCACACTGCACCTGTTAACTGCATTGGAAATGGAGCTGTTTTGGTGCAGGCAATCTGCTCCTTTTTACAACATATTCACTAAAAATTTAGTGCTAATGATATGCAGTTGCAAAAATACTCAAGTGCTGAACCTTAGTGCTATATGCTCGTCTTACTTCAGCACATCAGCATACAGACTGATTTGAAAGAGTAACTTCAGAAGTTAATGCTGATTCTTTTGTAAAAACACACCTTGGATCATTAAGACAGTGACCTCATATTTACAGACTTTACAACAAACAGCTTATAAACAAGACAGAGAGGGTGTGGGACAAATTGATGTGCACATTGTGGTTATATGTGCTGTGCTGGATATGACATCTGTCATAACACAAGTGGATTCAAGTCAGCATCACTTTCAGTGAGAAAGAAATCCATTGGACATATATATCGCACTGAAGAGCTCATAGGTTTGAACAGCTATCGTCCTCATCTGTGTTACAGTGTGTGCTTTTATGCACACTGTGAAACATCAATGAAGACAGGATCCGTGTCCACCTGTTGGATCATGAGTCACAGGTACTAAGCCTCGGTACGCAATGAACACTTATTTATGGCCTTCATCATTTTTTTTTTCTTGTGTGTGATTTGGCTGCTGTTGGCCACTTTACTCTTAACTGTACACTTTCATTTCCTCATTCTATCTGTAGTTTTGGCAGGTCAGAAATGACAAAAATAACTGTATGCTGTCTTCTGTGTGATAACTTGGGAATTCACACACAGTGCAGCAGGTGATCTGATCATCATGATCTGACGATCACTTATTAACATTGTGTGTTGTACTGTAAAACGTTGGATTGATAGAGTGAAATGTGACAAATGCTTCAGAGTAATCTGATCATCATGTTTACGGTATATATAAATAAAGAAAACTCCAAAACAATGCACATATTAACCTGATCCCTCCATATCTGACTGACAGGATCATGATTAATGTGCATCCATCCATCCATTTTCTACCCCTTAGTCCTCGCAAGGGTCGGAGGGGTTGAGTGCTGGAGCCCATCCCAGCTGACTTAGGGCGAAGGCAGGATATACTCTGGATGAGTCACCAGTTCATCGAAGAGCTGACATATAGAGACAGACAACCAGACAGAAACATTGGCGTAATTTTTGTGGGGATGGGAATTTACATCGCTGTTTTCAGAATCAGACACTATTAGCAGTGAGATTTATTGGCATAGAAAGAGGTCTCTGTGTCAGTTTAATGTATTTTTAAGACAGGCTAAAGCAGCACAAACCTTGATTCTTTGTTTGGTGTGTTGATTGTTTTTTTCCCTTTTTTTCTTTAATAATTTACATCCTCTGGCATCTTTTAGGTTGTCTTTTTCTGAATGTCTGACATCTTGCATAGCTTTGTTGTGTGTCTTTATATCACTTTCATCTTTTACATCTGTTATTTTGTCCTTTTTGAAATTTTTACATCCTTTTGAGCATTCTGTTATTTCATCTGTTATGTAATTTTGTATTATATTTGTCTTTTTAAGATAAGATCACACTTTATTGGCCCGTTCGTACAGAAATTTGTGATGTTTCAACTGCGCCACAATTAAAACATCCAATAGTAAATAAACAATTTAAAAAATAAAATCTTTGATATATTTCAGGATTTCTTGGAAAAGTTTTGTCTTGTTGCTTCTCTTATTATTTCTTTTATTTTTATTTTTATTGTCCTGCATTTAATGATGCACCTCTACATTTACTGTATTTGTAAAATTAAAGGTGTTGTGTTGTGTCCTCCCCCTCTCCTCTTTCTCTCACTATGCTTCATGCAGGTCTCTAGATGTTCTGGATATGTGTTTGCTGGTTGTGGACCGGTCCAGGGACTGTGGATGTCGTCCAGTGTCTGTGTTGTTTGTTGTTCGATCTCTGCTTTTTTCTTTTGTCTCTCCTCTGTCCATTAACTCCAACCGGTTGAGGCAGATGGCCGCCTACCTAGAGCCATTGGTCCTACTACAGGTTTTTCTCTTGCGTTAAAGGAAGTTTTTCCTTCCCCCGTCGCCTTAGGCTTGCTCTCTGAGGTTCTGTCAGGTTTGTTCTCTATGGAGTGATGAAGTTTCGGCCTTGAATTGTGGAATACCTAGAGATAATCTTGGATTATGATTAGTGCTACCGGTATACAAATACTGTACAATTAATTGAATTGAATTGTGGGTAAATGACCACTTATATATTGGTCCTCATTACCTTATCACAAATATCCTAACGTAATCAGTCACAAAATGAAAAAAGACCAAAAAATTTCAAGAGGCGTATTGTGTGTTTGAATCATCTTTGCTGCTGTAACGGTGGTGGGTCAGCATCTGATTCTGAGGTGTACAGGTGGATAGATCACTCCTGGTGTCTGGTTGTTACACATGGTCGAACAGGTCGTGGTCGGCCTGCTGTTGTTCCTCTGGACAAATAATGGTAATGCAAGTGTACTATTGTGGCGTGATGGACATTCACTGCTCTGGCTGCTGGTCTGGTGGTCCACTCTGCCTCCAGCATTCCAATGGCACTGTACCGGTCCAGTTGCCCCAGTCATGGCATTCTTACTGATGTCATTTTCTCCAAAGCTGTGGTGTCTTTTTATAGGTATGGGTGTGTTTGAGAAGTAGCCATTTGGGATTGGTTGCACATTGTTCTTCCTCACATGTTCAGAATTATCATAAAGGCAACCATGCTTTTGTCCAACTAGCTTTATTAATAGAGAAAAGCTCTTCCTGAATTGGGCCAAAGAATAGTGCATTATTAAATCCCTTGAGTGTATATTCATCTTTCATCAGAACCAACACTTGTCCAACCTTGAGAACATTTTTGGGACTGTCGCCCCATTCCAGTATATACTGACAGGTTGGTACTGTTTACAGCACCAGCCTTCGCATACAACACCTGCAGTTTTTGTAATGTAACCAGTGAATGTGATCACCGGCTCCTGTACCTAATGCTTGTGAACACCAGGGTGGGACACTCGGCCGATGAGTCAATGCCTGGGCTAATTTGTTTCACTCTCTGCATGGATCTCTGGAGATGTTTAGGTGTTGTGCACTACATCTTCATGATGGTCCACTCCCACACACAACAGCTCCCATTAAAATGGGAGGGGATTCACTAAGAGTAGGATGGGAGCCAATGTAGGAAACATCTGGTCAGGGCTGGGCAGTAAATAATTATCACTATGGTGGTATATGGTGATATATACAGGTTACATTGCAATATTTTAATTATTTATTATGATATATATTTTAGCCTTACAGTGATTAAAACTCAGGCTTTCATTGTATCTATTCTGGTTTTCATGACAATAAATTAAAATACAGTAAATCAAAGCAATCAAAATCACAAAATGTATTTTGTGTCCTTTCTTCTGTAACACTGTTTTTGTTTTTATAATCTTCTACACTGTCTTCGTGTTTTTACCTTTTTCTTCATTTTTTCTACATCATTTTTGTCTTTTTGTAAGCTTTTTGTTATTTTACTTTTACTGTACATCACGTTTCTGTTTTTGCAACTTTTTCTGTGTGACTTTTTCATTTCGGTTCATTTTATTGATTGTATTGCTCATTTCCTTCACGATTTTCTTCACTTTGGACTGTTGTGTTAATTATCTGTTCATTTTTCTGACATTCATTTATTTTTTACAACTTTGTTCATTTCATTTGCTTATTTGTCTTTATTATTTTTGGTTTATTTGTTTCATTTTTTGCTCAGCTTGTGGTCTATTCTATTTCTGTTGATCATGTGGTGGATTAGTTTATTTGGTACATTTTTGTTAACTTTAACGGCTATTTTGTTCATTTTCTTGAATTTCTTCATTTTTGTTTCGCTTCTTAATGACTGCTGTGATGTTTTGTCTTGCGTATACATTTTTTCTTACCTTTTTGCATCTTTTAGCAAATTTTCATGTCTGTTACACTGTTTTAGTCCTTTTGCACATTTTTAAACCATTTTTCATTTAACTTATTTTCCACTTTTTGCATTTTTCCAGTCCTTAACAGTGTTTGCCCTTTTGCATCTTTTACACATTGATTTTGTTTTTCACATATTTTACATCTTTGCCTCATGTTCTTCTTTTCACAGCTATTTCTCTTCATCCCTTTAATTGGTTTTACTTTTTTTTTTTTTTACAAATTCTTTAAACTCCAAAAAAAGTTCAGTATCCTTTACACCATTTTAATCTTTTTGTGCCCTTTTCATAATTTGTAATTATATATTTTTGTTCTCTTGTTACAGTTTTTATTTTTATCTTTGGGCTTTTTTGTTGCTTGAGTTTTACATGTTTTTTTTTGTCTTTTTGCACCTTTTTTAAAAAACCATCTTTTTGCATCTTTTCAGATCTCGCACACTGTTTTTGTAGCTTTTAGCCATTTATCTTTTTACCTCATTTTGCATCTTATCACATCTTTACAGGCTTATTTTTTGCATTGGCTATTTTTGCATCGTCATAAGCTGTTTTTCTTTTTTCACAACTTTTATCATCTTGTTTGGTTTCTTCAACTTTTATTGTGGACCAAAGCTCAGCACTTGAATAAAATAATAATTTGCCATTCGTTGTGATAATTAACCATCTTCATACTGTATGGTTTGAACATTTTTACCTTTCATTGAATTGTTTTGATGTAGGGAGGGTACGCATTTTTTAAAATACTTGTTGTGTTCACTAATTATAACTGTCAACATCCATTCTAGCAAATACTGGCTACTGACATAATGGTGCCCAAAAATGACCAGATCCAGGACATTTTTGTTTAAAAACCTGGAACCTCCAGCTTATCTTAAAACGACCTTGCATTGTTCTTTACACTGTTTTGATACGTTCCCACTACTTATGCAAGAGCATGTAACACCTTCCAACACATCCCACTATACGGTGACATTCAGCAGCTCATCTGAATGCAACACACTGCCCTTAGCCCTACTTTTTTTTTGTCAGCGAACACTTACAGATGCTGGCAGAAGCCGCAGACCACATGATTTATATTCTGCTCAGCTCTCAAAGCGAACACCTTGCGGGTCCGAGTCAACTTCAAACAAATCTGAGGGAAAGTTGAGCAGAATGGAGAACAGTAATTTCTATGCTTCCGTAAAGGGGGAGAGGGTACAGGCAGGGGTCTTTTTGTTAACGCGAATCTCTCAGGCGGCTTGTTGTTGATGTCAGCTGAAAGGATCTGGTGAAGACCTGAGAGACTTCCGGTGTTTCCCTGGATTGGCAGTAATATCGTGTCGGCAGCTGACAATGTATTCACTAGTATTGTATGGTATTTGAGGTTGGTTTTCGTGCTCAGAACAGTTGCAACACCATGTTTCGGAAAGGATTTTCAAAGGTATTTTATGTCAAGTCAAGACCACATCTGAATGGCTATCATTAAATTAGCACAAAATTTCCAGTGTATTTTCTGATTTATTTGTTTTATTGCAGGGCTTTAAAAACATCAGCTTTCCACAGATTGCCCCATTTTACCTACTTGGTGCCAATAGGAGTCATGTCACCCCTTGAACCACATCAGTCTGTAGTATTAAAAAAAAACTAATTCCTGCCCCTTTATGTAAGTAGCTTTTAAGGAAGTAAAAGAGTGAGAAATCTAAAATCTGGCACTCTATGGGAGAGACAAGTCATGTTTTCATCTCAATTGAAATATGACCACAACTACATATACAGTACATGAGGACTGTCCCTTTAATCTTAATATATTAGTGCATTTTTTTTGTTTTTCTACTGGTGAGTTGATTGGTTCTTCTCGTCCATAACATTTCATTACATTGTTGACTGTGTGTTAACCTCCATATGACAAATAAACTAATTTGAATCTGACACACTGCACCGCATGCTGCTCCTGAAAACAGACGATATGTGCACGACGTAGCAAGTAGCAGTGAATCGCAATCCCAGTCCTTGTGAATGTGAATGTGATGAGAAAATGCCATAAGTGTGCAAAGCTGTCATCAAAGCTAAATGCATCTACGACGGACAATCTAGAATGTAAAACATGTTCTGGGTTAACACTTTTACAGTATATTTACTACACAATCCCATCCCTGTTCTCTCACAGTTTGGATGGCTGCAGTATTAACCCTTTCATGCATGAATTATTAAAAAAGTGACTTTATACAGTACATTATACAGTATCTGTATACAACCGAAAGGGTGTAGGCAGAAGCAAAGCTTTTCATTTCGCCTACCCCTCTTAC
>JAQQAE010015884.1:0-11919 GCA_029823295.1 Pseudamia nigra
CTTTATTGATCCCACAAAAAGGGGAAATTCACATAAGGCAGCGACCTGAGCTCACACCTTGCAGTTTGGGGAAAAAGTGGGGGTGCGGGAAATACAATAAGAAGAGAGAGAGAAAAAAGCACAGTTTCCAGAATTGGGCTCAGACGTGAGCAAAATTATGGACACATAGAAAAAAAGCCCTCTTATTGCACATTTAGCAGATGACAGTTTCTTCACATTAACAAAGCAAGATCAGAGAGAGTTGCGGTGTGTATGTAAAATGTGCATATGGTCAATGGATGCATTGTGTGTTGTCAGTTCTGATAGAAAGTCAAGAATCCTTCCTCAATGCAAATTGTCCAGGTCTTAAAACAGATGACTTATAAACTGAAGGTATTGAAAAAGCAGTGCATGAAGATCCACAACCACAACAAAAACAGGAGTGGAGCTGGGTGAATGGATGGCCATGCTATGAGCTAGCATGCAGCTCTCCTCCAGCTCCACAACGTGCAGTACATAATGTAAGGTGCTGTTGTCTGCCCGTACGATGACGCGTTGTCTGCCTGCCCATTTTCAGCCACTAAGTTCATTAGTATGTGTCTCTCCCAGGTCCGGTCTGACCCGGGATGGACCAGTGTTGACTGGCTTGGTATGAATTCACAACAGAAGGGTTCGTGCCGGCCCAACTGGCAGTTGGTCTGAAAGCCGTCGTTACACATTCAGCTCCTGTTTATTGAATGAAAATAATTTTTGAGTGCACTTGTGAATAAAATACACTCATAAATGCTACTAAGTCTGTCAGCCACGTTTGTTACACACTGCTGTAAGTACATTTACTCCGTTACATGTACTCGAGTAGTTTTTCCCTTAAAACATACTTCTGAGAGCAGAATACATTGTACAGTACTTTTGCTTTTACGGTTATATTTCATCCATCCATCCATGATCTTCTGCTTATCCTGGTGGGTCCCTCTCCCCAGCCACCTCCTCCAGCTCCTCTGGGGGGTCCTCCAGGCACTCCCAGGCCACCCGAGAGACGCAGTCTCTCCAGTGTGCCCTTGGTCTTTCCCAGGGCCGCCTCCAGTTGGTGCCCGTTTTTGCAACTAGATATTAGACCATCCAGGCCTCCACCTTCAGCTGCCACCCAAACCCAACAACACCGGACCCGTACGACCCTTCCTGCAGGTGGTGGGCCCACAGGAAATTCTTCATCACAAGGGTCTTCTGAATCACTCTTAGTCCAACCTGTCACCTAGGACCAGTTTGCCTTGGGAGACCTGACTAGGGGTGAATTGCCACAACAACATACTGTAGCTCGTAGGATCACTCAAACCCTCCACCACAATAAAGTTGTGATTCAAGGAGGGGACAGTTATATTTGTGATGAAAAAAAGGTACTTCTACTCATTTACATTTGGCTAAACCTTAATGATTAGGAGTAAAATAATCAATTCTCTTAAAAAATGAACAAAAAAAAATCAAGTTAAGTAACAAAATAATTCAGTTAAAACTAGAAAATGAGCAAGAAACAGCACACAAATTAACAAAGAGGACAAAATAAGAAACAATATTAACAAAAATTGAACAAGATTAACCAAAATAATCAGGAATATTAAGAAAACTTTACAAAATGCTCCAGTAAATTGTAAAATTATCATGATAAGCCTAAATAAACAAAACAAACAAAAATAAAGTAGTCAAAAACATAGACTGGATAAGCAAATAAATGTACAAAAATGATTAGGTCATTTAACACAAATGAACAAAATAAGCAAGAAAATGAACACACGTGAAAAAATTAACAACATAATCAAGTAAGTTAAAAAAATGAAAACAAACGACAAAACTGAACAGAAATTAATATATATTTTTTAGCATTTGGATGATTTAAAACATTTTAAAAACCTCTTATCTTTATTTTATCAGTAGGATCTTTTAGATGGCTCACAGTCATTATGTGAGATGCTGGTTTCAGAATGTCCGTCCAGATGCCAGCAGGCAACATCACGGCTTGATCTGTCCATTAATTATACAGTACAGTCTGTGGCGTTTTCTGATACCGAGAATGAGTTTTCACTTTTATCACCAATCACCTTGTACTTGTAGGAGAGATGGAGTGGAATTTTGGGGATTACGCTTGAGCTGTGCACATCCACCTGCCTTTCACAAATATGTGGGTCCTCAATGGTGTGTGCATTTGCACCGATCAATAGAGTTGGTATTACCCCCCTGAGTCTGTCTCCCTTTGCTGGTAGAGATAAAGCAGAGAAAGCACACCAGCCAGACATATGAGTGGGATTAACAACAGGCTCTTATTTGGGAGAAGAAAGAGGCAAAAGCTAAAGATAGAGGGATTTCAACACTTTTCATTATTTCGTGCAGAGGGTGTACAGCAGGTACTGTCAAGAAAAAGGTCAGAATCAATCAATCCAACATTCGGTGCCAAGCAGCCTCAAATTGCATATTGACTCGGAGGAACAGTCTCCACAGTCAACCTAGTGGAATAGATGCATGTTGACAACCTTAATGTGTGTCTGCAAGTCGTCACCGGTGGGTTTTTGCACAGTTTGGCGTCACTCGTTCAGCTGCTGTTACCAAGGGACACAGACTTTATTTGACGTTTCTGTGTGTTTATGAATGGCTCAAAAACAAAAAAAAAAGAATTTGAAATCAAGCAAAATTGAGTATAAGTCAAGGGCTTATACAATAAAATGAACCAAACTGAGCAAGATGTTCTACAAAATGAGCAAAGGAATGAAGAAAATTAAAAAGAGCGACATGATAATGTACAATAATGGACAGCATTACAAAATAATCACATAAATTAACAAAAAATTAAAATAATTAAATTGTGAAAAATGCACCTGACAATCAAGTAAATAAATAAATGAAAGAAGCAACAGAAAATGAATGAAAAAGTAAACAAATTAGCAAAAAAGGACAAAATAATCAAATAAATGAACAAAAATGAACAAAATAAGAGACACTTTATTGACTACTGAGAGGGTGTCTCCCTCCAAAACTCCAACACAATAATCAAATCAATTAACAAAAGTGAATAAAATGAACACAAGCAACGACAAATCAAGCAAAACAATGAACAAAAATGATCAGTTAAATCATGAGAAATGCACAAAAATTAAGTAAATTAAAATGAACAAAACAAGTGAAAATGAATGAAAAAAACCAAAATGAGCAAAAAAATTCACAAAATAATCACATCAATGAAAAAATGAACAAATATACAATATATAATATATGTAATATATAATATGTAATATAATATATAATATGTAATATACATAAATTAACAAAATAATTACATAAATGAACAGAAAGAGAACAAAATAATCACATTAATGAACAAAGTAATCACACAAATGGAAAAATTAAAAAAAAATAATCATGTACTGTAAATGATCAGAAAATAAACAAAAAAGAAAAAAATGAACAACAAAATGAACCTAACTGAAAAAAAATCCACAAAATGTGCCAAATAAGAGGTTTAAGAACAAAAATGAACAACATTGCACAAAAATGCACATTTTATCAACACTGAATGGGACAAGCCGGACTGAGATCACAGCATCTCCATCCAAAACCAGTTGATTTCTATTCAAATTTCTATTAAAATATAACCAATAAATAAAATAAAATCATCAAGTCAATGAACAAAAATTAATGTTCAAATGAATGAAAAAATGACCAAAATAATCATCCAAATGAGAAAAACTGAACAAATTAATCAAGTACAGTAACAGGATGATAAAACATTAACAAAAAAATCAAATAAATTCACAAGCACATACAAAATAAACAACAAAATGAGCAAAGAAATTAATTAAATAATTTTTTTAAATCAACAAAAATGCATGTAATGCCCGAGCAGGTAAATGAACAAAATAAGTAAAAATGATAAAAAATGAACAAAATGTGAGTGAAAATGAATAAAGAAATAATAAAATAAATTAACAATCAACAGTACAGAACAAATAATCCCCAAAATGAGCAAAAAGAATCAGAATTTATAGAAGATTTCCAAAACTGGGACACATCAGTGATGTTTCCTGAGCTCATCAGGTGGTTTGGGTCTCACAGTGTCAGACCACCCAGCCCACTTCTGGGACCTTTTAATCCAAATCCACCTGGAGGATCTCTCTGCACACTCGGTGGTGGACTTGATGGTTCTCCACTTTGCAGCTCCCGTGATGCCAAGGAGGGAGAAGAGCTTGCAGAGGGAACATTCCACCTGCACAAGCTTCCCAGCCCCTCCTCCGGCACTCCTCTACTCGCTCTTGGTACCTGAGCTACGTGCGTTCGTCGGCCTCTTCCTTGCGGGCCTGCCAGAGGACTGTTAGCTCCACTAAGAGAACCTGCTTAAAAGAAGCAGCCCTCAACATCCGATCATGTCTGCAGCCTCTCCAAGGCCTGTTGGGCAGCTGCTCAGGATGTGCTCCAGTGCCCCCTTTCCAGGGCAGAGAGGACATGTTGGAACATCGCTCTTGCCCCAGACATGCAGGTTAGCTGGGCTGGGTAGGACATCGTAGATAGCGTGAATCATGAACTTAATGCTCTGTGGTTTTCCCTGACAGATGTCACTCCAGGTCAACTTCCTCTCCAGCGCTCGCTCTCACCTTGTCTATACCCCCCTGTGGCCTCATGCTGACCATCCTGCTGGTCCTCGTCTCCTCAACTCCTGCCTTCACCTCCTAAAGAAATAGGAAAGAAATCTTTCCTTGCCCTGAGCCTCATCATACTGTGGCTGTGGGAAGGCTCCCAGTCCTGCTCACCTGGTTACCACCAGAGCGCTATGCCTCAGCCCTTAAGAAAGTGAACAAAAATTTAACATATAATGACTAAAATGAACACAATTGCATAGATATCTGTGGAGGTTCTCTGTCATCCACATCATAGTATCCAATGTGTGTGGTTTTCTTCCAGCGACTGGACTGAAGGTTGGATTGAAGGTGTTTCGCTACCTATCCAGGTAGCTTCTTCAGTTCTAACTGGTCTAATGTGGAAACCAGAGTTTGTACTCGGGGAAACTAAGACACAATCTGTCACCCATTTACTGTTCTGTTCTTAGAACTCTACCCAACCAAACTGCAGCCAATTTCCTGGTTCATTCACCCTCCGCCTGTCACCATCCTCAGGGTAAAACCTCTAACAACCGTCTACAACTCTGACTCTGCCAGGGACAGGGACCCTAACGACTCTGTAACGACCCCGGCCCAGGTGAAACTGACACCTCTTAGGATGAAAGGGGGGAGTCCTGACCCACAGAGTTTAAATTCTGGATTTCTGCACTAGACCAGTTAGAATTGAAGAAGCTTCCTGGTTAGGAAGCGAAACGTTTTCAACAAAACCACACGCCTTGGACAATTGCATAGAAATACACACTTTATGTACTACTGAGAGGGGGGGGGGTCTTCCTCCAAAACCAAAACACAATAATCAAGTAAATTAACAAAAGTAAATAAAATGAACAAAATTAACAACAAAATGAGCAAATAAATGAACAAAATAATCAGTTAAATCATCAAGAAATGATATAACAATGACATAACAATTAAGTAAATAAAAATGGACAAAATAAGTGAAAATGAATGAAAACAGAAACCAATACAAATTGAACAAAAAATGAGCAAAATAATCACAAATGAACAAAAAGGACAAAATAAGAGAAAACGGATGAAAAAACAAAATAAACAAAATGAGCAAAACTGAAGTGAACAAAATAATCACATAAATTAACAAAAATGAGCAAAATAAGAGAAAAAACACTCAGATAGTGCAGACCTCCACCAAGGCAGCTCATTTCCCCCATGTTACATGATTATCATTTTTTGTGCCACAATGTCCTCGGCGTTACTTCGTGCGTGCTCCATTTACAAACATCCCAACACACAATGCACTTCTGTGTTCACTATTTACATTGATCCTTACGTAGTCGTAGAGTTATCACATTAATGAGTCGGAGGTGGCTGTGGCTGCGTTATGGTGACGTGTAAAAATGTCCTTTTCATACAGTCACGGTTCAGGCTGTAATGGATGCTCTGGACATTCACTTCCTTCATAAAAATCATGGAAATCCATCAGCATTAGATCATAAACCAAGTTGTCAGTCAGTTTCTCCTCCATCATGGTGCAGAAAAGTTCACTGCTTACTTCCTATGTCCCACCCCTTCATGATTTTGATTGGTTAGCAAGTGAGCAGTGATTGTCAATCACAGCTCTGTTCCAAAGACTGAGTGTTGAAACGCCTTCAACCCAGCTCATAAAACAGTGCACACTGAGATGGTGATCTGGATCACCACCAAAATTTAATCATCCGTCCCTTGTCCCATTATAAACATTTCCTGGAAATTTCATCAAAATTTGTTTATTACATTTTGAGTAATCTTGCTATCTAACTAAGTAACTAACAGACATATACTGTATGGGCAAAAATGTAACCCCCACAACTCCCTGGCGCAGGTAATGAGCACAAAATGAACAAAATAATCACACAAATGAAAAAAAAATGAACAAAATAAGCGGTGGATGCGTGTGAAAGTGCCAGTAGATGAGCAGACCAGCCGTTGAAATCACCTCACTTTCCCATTGTCATACTCGGTCTAAACTTTGTCTCCGGTCGTCTTGACTGTGTCCACATGCCTAAATGCACTTAACTGCTGCAATCTGATTGGCTGATTAGATATTTCCATAAGCTGTGTTAACAACTGTACCTAATAAAGTGTCCAGGGAGTGTAGAAGTACAAGACCACACGGCACAGTATGACGGACGACGTGGGAGTAACAACAAGCTCCCAAACTGCCTCAAATCCATCGTGCAGGTGTAAATATGAGACTGAGAGCTCAGCGGATATGATGCAGAATCCTATGCATGTCCACCCTTATGTGTGCACGTCCATGTACCCCTGACACCGAGTGTTATCGTGATGTGTAACTGTCTGCTATCTGCCGCAGCTGTCAGCACCACATACATAGCAGAGTAGCTGTCGCTGTGAGGAGCTCGCTGTTTCCTTCTTGGCTTCTCAGTGTGTTCGCATATAACATGTTGAATAGGAGGCACTGCGGCTTTGATATGTTGATGAGCATCTTTAATGTGGTGTGTATGTCTGCGCGAGTATGTGCGTGCATCAGTGTGTGTCAAGTTTTTGCCCCCCCCCCCCTCTCAAGAACAGGAGGGAGATGCTTCAGATGTGTTGTCCTTTCATTCCAGAGTCCTCCTTTGAGGTAAGAGGATCCCATGGAAACTTAACATTTCATTGTGGCTCGCTGCAGATAAAGATTGAATTATCTGCGTTCTCCTTAAATCCCCATTCAATTTTTTTTAGCAGGGATGAAAGATTTTGTCTGTGGCGCCTGGGGAGATGTGTACCCTGCTGTTTGGTAATATCTGAAATTAATTCCTCCAGCCGTCCCAGTTGTGCCTAAACAATTCAAGGGCAGTGTTAGATCTTCAAATTGAGAATTTACTGAAAGGCCTTTGTACCACAGCCAGTGATAGCATTTTTGTTAGCCATAATTCCATTTATCATTAGTTTGTCCTAGCACGGACTGGTTTGTATTGCTTTAGCAACAAACTATATGTGACGCTCAATAACAAGGGTTGTTCTTCCTTAATGAGAGTAGTTTTATTTGCCCCGGGTTGGTGGAAAGTGAAACCAAAAGACCACCCCACCCCCACAAGTCACCCAAAAGAAGAATTTAAAGGACAATGTTAGATGCAAAAGGGTGCAGGATTTTGGAAAGTACACAAGAATACTTAGAATACTTGTGTTCTTTGGCATCACTGGGCAAAAATCCCATAATTACCTTTCAGCATATTTCTCTGCCCTCTGTTTCCTTCCTGGATTGCTGGTTCTTAGAATGGGTTGTAAATTTCAAGCTAATTGTTTGTTGCTGGAAACAACACTTTCTTCCAGGCTCTACTGTACAGAGGTGAACAGAGGCAGAGAAACATTGTGGTATTTTATGTTTTTTTCTACACAGCAGAAGAAAAGGTACAAACATACATATTATAATATTAAAAAAATACAACCTCACAGGACAAAAATGCTAAGCTGGTAACACATTTGCACGTCCTCTTGGCTGTGGAGAAATATTTTGAAGACACCCAAGAGGACTGTTATTCTTAGGTCTTTTCAGAGAGGTAGGAGAGTTAAATACTGTATAGGATTGGCAGCTTTAATTATTGATCGCTGATAAGATCCAACCCACTCACATCCCATTTTGTACAATCCAGAACAGGATCTGGATCATAAACTCAAGTAGACAAATCTCTGCTGTGCTTATGATTGACTCTATTAGTGGACAAAGTGATCGTGCCATCAATTATTAGGTTCTGAAAGGGTGTTTTCAGGCCAATCGTGTTGTCACTTCCTGGATGACATTTTGAAGCCAAAACCAGGATATAACCATATTTGGATGAATTGTGGGCGAGCTACAGGAGCGTAATGAGTCAGGGGGTAAGCTAATGCTAGCTGCTGGCTTAATGATGCAGTAAAACTTCACAAAGCATTGTGAAACAAAATCATATTGTGGTGTTGTTAGTGTAAACACTGAACCCCAACTACAGTTGATCACATCTCAGGTAAAACTATGCTCGACTGAATAAATAGAGGATACAAAGGCCTGATTTGATCTGACTCTGCTATTGAATGAAGTTACCATTCGACATGCCGTGATGGCTTATAAACAGAGCGAAAAGCTAAAGATGAGCCATAGAGGGTTGAAATAAAATGTTTGAGACTGTGAGGACTCATGACAAAAATGTATTCACTTAGTGTTTTCAGAGAGAAGTTCGAGGTAACTCTTTGGGAGTCGGGGCTTCTTGGAGCCCAATGAACGGTGCCTCAGCGACCAACGGCCGTGTTACAACTTTAAGTTACTTCCACATCAGTCTCACTGAACAGCCCCTGTCACTGGTCCTAATGTTTTATAGTAAATTATAGTACAGATTTTTTCTTGACAGATGCTCGACTGTAGTTGTAGGTCCTTTTTTTGCATTTGGTGGCCTTTCTTGGTTATGTAAAAATCGTGTCATGTGCACTTTAAATGTAAATGTATATGTCTTTAAACATTTTGAAACAAGTTGCATTAGTTACAGGTGAAGACAGTGAACCAAGTGCAAAAAAAGCAAAAACATCCCAGCAGAACATTGCAGAGATACTGTTAAGTACAACAAAGCAGGTGTAATTTTCTTTAGTATACACACGTTATTGTTTTAGATTAAAATAATAAGTAATTTTATCAACTAAATCAGCAATAGATTTAGTCGACTAAAATGGCTTATTATTTTCATCGCCTAAAATTAGACTAAAATTAAAACAAATCAGATGACTAAAACTAAGATTAATTTTAGCCAAAAGACTAAGACTAAAACTAAATTCAAATTTCTTGTCAAAATTAACACTGCTACCATAACCATCTCATCCACCTCTTCCTAACAGTTTGTCTCGCTTAATCACTGTATGATCACTGCAGCAAATGAAACATGTCTACATTGCATATACCGTACTTTGGAAGTGAAATACCCACAGTATCTGTATGTAAGAATGGGAGAGTAGGTTGTTTTACTACCTGGCTTGTCATAAAGGCAACATGGCAGCTCTGATAACCGATATTTCAGCTCCACTTCTCCATTGTGACATAAAGGAATGTCATACCATGTGTTCTTTAGGACAGAGAGGAGACAGCTGCAGAAGAAGAGAGTGTACCTTCACCTTACTTCTGTCTGCTTCAGCTTTGATTCTTTTCAGGTGCATCTTTTTCTATAATTCAACAGTACCTGAACTTCTCACCTCAGGATATTTCTCAATTCACATGCACGTGGGCGTGCACGCCGTCACGATGTGCTCTGTGTGACTGGCCTTTGCCCTGGCTCAGTGCATGAGCGTCCCGGGATGTGCATCATTCTGAATACAGATTCTGCAGCTTTGTGTTTATTTAATCCGCAGTGTGGTAATAGAATTTGGCTGTTGTGTCTTTGCAAGGGGTTAAAAGGGTTTTCGGTTCAACAGTAGATCATGTTTGATGGGTATCTGGTGATTAAGCCAAGAGTTTATTAAAGTTCTACACAAAACGTATGAATGGACTGGACTGGATGAAAGGGATATGCATTTCCTTTTGCTCTGTCCTGCAATTAAAATAGCATCAACACGTTTTAATTGTGAATCTGAGGATCTCTGTACCTTCTACTTCAGCCACTAACCAGGCGTGCCATGTTGAGAAAATAAGTGTGGAACTGAGCCTCTCCTTGCCATGGATTTACGACATGTAACATAATGAATGCCATCAACAAGCGACTGTTGAGATGCGCGACGTCTATCCTGTTTACACGATTGACCATGTTGAGATTAAAAGAGGCGCAGAATTCTTGGGGATCGATAAAAGAGGCAAAACCTGTGAAGAGGCTGTCAGTGTCAGCAGGCTTTGTGTACCGCCTTCAAATACGAACAGACAGGATGCAGACATAAACACTTTGTTCAACTTTCATTTCACTAATCTGTCCTGAGTGGAAGATTTACTACGGTCAGACCAGGTTCTATAATGCTGCATTGTTTAAATATCTTTAAACACTAAACTCCAAAGCAAAACAGGCATAAAATGCTCATGTCCATGTCCAGCTTGTACCAGTACAAATAAGAAATAGGATTACAGTATTCACAACAAGGTACTAACTTGTTTTATGTGTTTTTTAAGTTTTTGATCATATATTAGCCATTATTTAGTTGCTTATTAACATACGCATGTGTATAATCTTGGCTCTTTATTAGGGTTAGGATGAAGGTTATTAGACATTAATTAGTTGAGTGAATGTGGAGTGAATGAATAATGGATTCATTGTCAGCGCTTTGAGAAGCAGGCTTGAAAAGCGCTATATAAATCCAATCCGTAACTATTATTATTATTATTATTAGAAGCTTTATTAGGATTGAGGTTATTGTTAGGGTTAGTAAGACTTAATTACATGTGATTTGTTCCCCATTCTAATAACTGAGTACTCTTCCTGTGCAGCTAACCACAAAGTTCTCAGAAAAGTTGGGACACTTTCTAAAATATGATAAAAAAGCATGTTGTGGGCCCTGATACACATTTCTTTGTAGTCTGCAGCCTGTGGGTGGAGGCTGGGGGAGTTACACAGTGTTATGGGCAGACTAGGGTTACCTGTGTGTAACATGCATGTGGAACTTCCTTCTTTCCTGCTCCAAAGGAGGACAAGTGCTCACAAGAATTTGCAGTCCAGCAATACATGTATTAACACAAAAGGGTGGTTCAATGTCAGGGTGAGCAGAGGCAAAATAACAAACAAAACAACCTTGTTCCCACACAACTAAATTACCTAACGAAAAGAAAATAGAAAACAAAATACAGGTTTCTTACCTGAACTCCCTAACCACCCATCCACTGAGGAGAATCCAGGACTTTCAGAATTTTCACAGCTACAGCTCTTATTTTCTACCCCCCCCCCATCTCCTGTTTCTCCTAAGCCCCCAGCTTCAGCGCCCAACCACAATCACTAGAACAACCACACGTGTCAACATATTTGACCAAAGGCGGACAGTCATTATTTATCATATCCTAAACAGGGCTGGTTCTAGGCAGACTCATATGGGGGGGGGCCAAGTAGGAATGTTAAGGGAGCATCGTAACGGGGTGGGGTGCACAGGGCTGAGCCAGCGTTCGCCAAGGGCTTAGTGACTTTGACAGCAGGGGTGTTTTAGTCGAGCTTTATGATAGGTGATAGAAGTCGATTTTCACGTTCACATGTTTTCAGTGAAACAAAAAAGGTCAGTGACAAAAATGTTCAGTGGGAAAAAACAAAGCAGTTGAGGATTTAATTCAGATAAGGATAAAACTTGTTTCACAGCTGCAATCCTTTTCTTGGTCATTTGTTTACTTACAGTATTTATCGTGACACACACCCACGGG
>JAQQAE010015885.1:0-11918 GCA_029823295.1 Pseudamia nigra
ATAATCCGGTGCGCCTTATGTATGGAAAAATATTAAAAATGTGACATTTTTGGACAGTGCGCCTTATAATCCGGTGTATAATACGGTACAAAGTTAAAAATATTGTTCCAAATGGCATTCAATTTTTCTTTAAATTAAGAGAGTAATTATAATTTAAGAGGTCTCTGTATCTTTGAATGTATTAAAGTGAGGACAAATTGTAGAAGTCTACATTCTTTTCAGATGTAAGTTTAAAGAATGCCTCGAGTATAAAATCATTCAGGAATATTAAGTTGAGATGGTAGAAATGTTTGTCATTGATTTATTTTGTCACAATGAGAATGTTTGATGTCGTACACATTAAATTAAATGTGAGCAGTGTGTGAGGTGAAAAGGATAGGTAAAAAATAAGCTTTTGCTTCTTGCCTATTCCTTTTTTATGTTGTGATGAGTGCAATGATTGATGTACAAATCAAAATAAACATGATGTATGAAAAAGCGCAGACGTGTTCAAAGGTCCCTCATAAAAACAAAGTATTGGCATACTCCACGTCATAATTGAAAAATGCTCAAAAATGGAAAAAATTCTGGTTCAGAATATCAGTGGATTTCTAGTGTTGTGCATGTAAATGTACTCCCTATTCAGTGACACATTTTAGCAGCTCATTCTTCAGTCTTTCCGTAGTAGGCCAATTGCAGTTATATTTGTCATTTAAATTTAATTATTGATTTAATTGTGTCATCTCCAGGACCTCGCCTTCTCTCTCTGTTTCTCCTCAGAACTGGAATTGTCACACTATTTCAGCTCTCTACCAGCTCCAGAGCAGAATCCAATCATCTGTTGTCCCAGTGGGACTCCCCACTTTCTATCACAATCGCACCTTCTGTGCTCACCTGGGCCAGAGACCCTCTCCTGAGGATGAACTGGAAGAACGCTACCTGTTGGAGTCCATCGCTTGGCCTGAGCCCACACCTCAGTCTGCATCAGCCCCTCTGCGTTTGACCAGTGACCCCGTCCACAGCCTGTTTGCTATCCTTCCCTCTAAAGGAAGAAGGGAGTGGCATGTGGGCGACCAGCTTGAGGTTCTAGTCCAAATGCACGACTTCCAAGGACGTCCCAAGCGTTATGGTGGGGATTTCCTTTTGGCAAGACTGCACTCTCCAGAGCTCGGAGCAGGTGTAGCAGGCACAGTGCAGGACCACAAAAATGGATTTTATTCTGCTCTGTTCCCGCTCCTTTGGACAGGGTCTGCACAGGTTGAGATTACATTAGTTCACTCGAGTGAGGCTGTTGCTGTGCTGCGACGCCTGAGGGAAGAAAGGCCTGACCGGGTTTATTTCAAAAGCCTTTTTCGGCTCGGTTTCCTGTCTGAAACTACTGTGTGTAACATGTGCCTGCCTCCTGACCAGGAGCCTCTGTGCAACTATACAGACCTTTATACAGGGGAGCCCTGGTACTGCTACAAGCCTAAGATGCTCAGCTGTGACACCAGAATCAACCACGCCAAGGGGGGCTATTTGAAGCACCTCATCACCAATAGGGAAGCACTGCTCTTCCAGAGGTTTGTACTGTACAGTATGTTGTTTTTACACGGAAATTAGTGTTTCTTTAAAGACACATTTTATGCATTTCTTGTCAGCAACACTGATTTGGTCTGAGAACAAAAGCTTCTTGCACATTTCCTTGGGCTGAATTATAAATACTAGAAAGCAGGTTTTCCCTCCCATGAAACCCAACACCTAAGCTGAATAAAAAGGCATGCTTTTCGAGATTATTTGTTTATGGCATACAAAAAATGTGACAGATTATTGTTGGACTCCAGTATCTCCTCCAGTATTTATTATTTTTCTTGCTGATGCCCAAATGTAATGTCCAACCTGAGCAATGAAATATTGGAAAATGCATAATGCACTAACCCTTACTCAAACACATCAGGATGTATTTTTCTCATTGTAACACATAGATGCAGCACCTGCACCAAAGGGGGGTTTAGCACCTTAACCCTAAACTGTTTCCATGATTTTTAAAAATTTAATATCTTCATTGTGAAGTAATGATGTTGAGTGCCATAGACACAAAAGGAAAATGAGAAAGTACTGGTATTTGATTAACCAGTTTGTCAGTTGATCAGGCTGATTAAATTTTGAGTTAATCTGTATTATCTGTACATTAATCAACAAAGCCAGTAAATCTGTAAACATTTGTTCCTTTGCAGAAACAAGAGAAACTGCTCTAAAACTATTTTTCATCCATTTTTGACAATGCTTAGGCTGTAATTTCCTGTATTTTTGATGGAAATAATTGAATGGAGACAGAGCAGAGAAATTTTACTAAAGCGACCGCATACCATACTAACTTAAAGGTCTCATACTGTGAAAATCTATCTTTTACGAGCTTTGAGGTTTATATCTGTGACGCATTATTTTGTGTATATTTGTCACACTTGAATGTTTCAGATCATTTATAAAAACATATCCGACAAATATATCCCCAGTAAATACATCGGTTCAGTTTTAAGCAATTATTTGTTCCGGGTGGAAAAATGAGGTGAACCAAGCCCAACTTGCTATATCATGATTGAACTGACTTACATTTTTGGAAACTGAGTTACAGCAAGACTGGTTAGATCAATAAATTACTGAAATAGAACAAAGTGATGTAAGGCAAAAGCAGAACATCATGCTACAATCTGAAGTAATTCAAGAACAGAGGAGAAGCAAAGTTGTTGACATCTGTCTGGAAAGGGTTACAAAGCCATTTCCAAGGCTTTGAGACTTCAATGACCCATGTTCAAAGCCAAAAACAAAATTTGGAACAGTGGATGGCTGACCAAAATTACTCCCAAGACTGCACAGATGACTCATCCAGAAGGTCACAAAAGAACCTAGAACATCTTAAGAACTACAGGCCTCAATTACCTCACTTAAGGTCAGTGTTCATGAATCAACAATAAGAAAGAAACTGTACTAAAATGTTGTTGATGGGAGACTTCCAAGGTGAAAACAACTGCTGACTAAAAGACCATAAAGACTCATCTCACACATGCCAAAAAAACATCTTGATGATCCCACAGACTTTTGGAAAAAAAAATCTGTGAACTTTCTGGAAGATGTGCATCCGGTTACATCTGTAATACTGAACAGAATTTCATAAAAAGAACATCATTCCAACTGTTGAACATGGTTTTGGTATGTGACTGTCTGGGGCACCTTTGCTACTTCAGGACCTGGATGACTTGCTGTAATTGATGAAGCCATGAATTCTGCTCTGTACCAGAAAATCCTGAAGGAGAATGTCATGATGTCAAGCTCAAGTACCCTTGGTTTATGCTGCAGAACAATTATCTGACACATCAGCAAATCCACTTCTGAATAGCTAGAAAACCAAAATGAAGGTTTTGTACTAGTCTGGACATAAATCTGATTAAGATGTTGCGGCATGCCCTTGAACAGGCTCCTCATGCCTGATGGAATCATGAATTCTGTTCCCTGCCAGAAAATCTTGAAGGGCAAGGCCTGGGTGTAGTCCATCCACATTAACTAATTGAATTCTAAGTTTTAAAACATTACTAGTTCCAACCAGTCATATTCAAGGTAAAGTTAGCTCCGCCCACATGAGTAACTGACAATTTTTTTCCCCAGCATATTGTATAGGAAATTATTCTGCATGTACAGTAGCTTTTTTGGCAGATTCTGATCCCAGGTAATCTTTGGAATGACCTGTGGTTCAACCGATCAGAGTGTTCTCTGTTTTTAAAGTAGACGGTTACAGTACCTTGCAGTGAAATCAGTGTGCGTGGAAGAATTACCTAGAAGCCCTTCAAAAGCCAAGTCAAATCAACACGATTAATTTTGCCAACACCGATCCAGAAGTCTTTCATAGATGCATATAAGCACTACGGATATACAGTAAATATAGATGACACTGTATGGGACCTTTTTAAGTTTGATATTTGTTGTTATATTGCATCAAATTGTTTGCATTTGACTTGAAACAGACTAACAGTGCTGTTCCGAATCTTTGTCGTGGGGTTTGGTGACTGTTTGTTTGAGTTTAACCTTTTTTCTCTTTGATTATTTTGTGTCTTAGTGGTGTTAACATCAAAGTTCACATCTATGCGTCAGGACCGGATAGGATTAATGTGCTGCCTCCCGCTAATGGTATACTTGCACAGTCTGTACTTTTAATTTTTCCTTTTTGGTATCTTTCACTTTTTTCTTGTACACGCCTTGATATCCTCCACTTAATTCTGTTTTTCTTCTCAATGTTTCTCCCTTTGCGTCAGATAAAACAGAAGTAGAAAGCAGCACGCTAAAACCAGAGCCCGTTAAGGTAGAGCCGTCCGGATATTACTACGAGGACTCATGGAGGCCGTTGAGTGGAGTGAAGATGCGTCAGTTCAATGAGTCGGCCATCACTCAGTGTCTGAGGAATAAGATGATCTACATGTACGGAGACTCCACCGTCCGCCAGTGGTTCGAGTACCTCATCAAAGTTGTACCAGGTCAGAGTCTTTGTCTGCTCGGCTTCATGTATGCCTTGTGGATCCTTTTCATCTTAGCTTCGATTAAACCTGGGTAATAAATGCTAGTTACAGAAGACTGTCTTAAATCGTGATATTAATTAACAATTTTTTTTTTTTGGTCAAGTTTTAATGTTTTGTTATATTCACTTAATTCTACTCCTGTGTATGTAAACGAAATGTGATGTGACATAATGTAATCTAATGATAAAAGCTCGTTTGACTTTGTGTAACGTTATAGAAGCCAGTAAAAATACATAACAAGAGCTCAAATTTCAAATTTTTTTTTTGCATCGGTTTGCACCATTTCACACATTTTATGTTTTTTTTTCTGCACATTTAACATTTTTTTGGTTTTGAGGGTCTTTTTTGTCTTCCTGCATCTTTTTATATTATTTCAATTTTGTGTCTTTTATAATCCACAAATAACAGTCAGGTTTTTTTCAACTTTCATTCAGCCTTTCATCTAGAACGATTTGACACTTATTTTACAATTATCAGTATTAACCAATTAATTTTTTTTTTCCATCAGTCACCATCCTATCGCTCTAACTTCCACTTATTCAATCTTTCACAGAGCTAAAGGAGTTCAACCTGCTCAGTCCTAAGAACGTGGGGCCTTTCATGGCGGTGGACACCACTCATAACATCCTGCTGAAGTACCGCTGCCACGGTCCTCCCATCCGCTTCACCACGGTCCTGTCCAGTGAGCTGCGATACATCTCAAACGAGTTGGACGGCCTCTCCGGCGGCCCCAACACAGTAGTGGTTCTCAGCATCTGGGCCCATTTCAGCACCTTCCCTGTGGAGGTTTACATTCGACGGCTCCGCCACATCCGCCGGGCCGTGTTAAGACTCCTGGACCGAGCTCCGGGGACAATGGTCGTGATCCGCTCAGCCAACCTCCAAGCCCTGGACCAGGAGGTGAGTCTGTACAACAGTGACTGGTTCTCGCTACAGCTCAACGGCATTCTCAAAGCCATGTTCAAGGGCCTGAACGTCCTGCTGGTGGACGCCTGGCAGATGAGTTTAGCACACCACCTCCCTCACGCATTGCACCCGCCTCCAGCCATCATTAAGAACATGATCAACATGGTTTTGTCCTATGTTTGTCCCGAAAAGAAGAAGAGTGTGCATTAATAGAAAATGCATTGCGCAGGGTGTCTACAGGTTCCTAAAAAGTCTTTTACATCAATTTTATAAATATAAGGGCTTAGAAGTCAGTAAATGGCAATAAATTTGAATTTAACAGGTGCCATATAATTTAATCCGTTTTGATTTTATTTATTTATTTTACATTAAAGGAAGTTAGTCCTTCACCTTTATGTTTGAAAACTACAACTATTCTTGCTTTTTTATTTTTCACTTGTGAAGTTTTGTACATGTGGATTATTTTGATCTTTTTTTTTCATTTTTTTTATTTTAAAGTTCATTATAATTACTTTTCTTCACTGTATTATTTTTGCAATTTCTTGACTATTTTGTTCCATCTGGATAATTTTTTTTGTTCATTTTGTTTAATGCCATGAAAGCCAGAGCATGCATGTTAGAATGAACCAGATAAACAGTAGATCAACAAAATAAGTAGAAATAATAAATAAAACAACAAACTTTAAAAATTAAATTCCATTTTATTTGTATAGCTCCAATCATAATCAACGATTATCTCTAGGCGCTTCACAGTTCAAGGCCGAGACCTCAAGACTATACAGAGCGTAAACCTAACAGAACCACCGAGAGCAAATCAAGGGCGATGGGGGTGGAAAAACTTCCTTTAACGGGAGAGAAAAACCTCCAGCAGAACTTGCGGCTCAGGGCAGGCAGCCATCTGCCTCAACCGGATGAACAAACTAATTTTGAAAAAGTATTTTTTTTAAAAAGCATAGGTTCAAGCTCTATTTTTGTTCCTAATATCGGAAACATTTTAAAGAGTACAATACGTAATATCATATGTGGATTAATTTACAGTAAAAATGCAGATACAGTGGAATCTCGCCATACGAAATTAATCCGTTCCGGCGTGATGCTCGTACAGTGAAAATTTTGTACAGCTGGGCGTGCTTTCCCCATAGGAATAAAGGTAAATATAATATTAATCTGTTCCGGGACCCACGAAAACTCCCATATAATGTACATACAGTGGATATAAAAAATCTACACACCCTTGTTCAAATACCAGGTTTTTGTGATGTAAAGAATTGAAACAAAGATAAAAAATGTCAACATTTTCCACATTTTATTGTGACCTATAACCTGTTCAATGCAATTGAAAAACAAACTGAAACCTTTAAAGGGGAAAAATAAAAAACTTTAAAATAACCTGGTTGCATAAATGTGCACGCCCTTAAACTAATACTTTGTTGCAGCACCTTGGGCTTTTATTACAGCACTCAGCCTTTTTGGGTAGGAGTCTATCAGCGTGGCACATTTTGATGTGGTATTTATTTGCCCACTCTTCTTTGCAAAACCGTTGCAAATCTGACACCCCACACGTTTGATCAGATTCAGGTCTGGAGTCTGGCTGGGCCATTCCAAAACCTCAATCTTATTCCGGTGAAGCCATTCTTTTGTTGATTTGGATGTGTGCTTTGGGTAATTGTCGTTCTGAAAGATGAAGTTCCTCCTCATCTTCAGCTTTCTAACAGAAGCCAGAAGGTTTTGTGCCAACACTGACTGGTATTTGGAACTTGACTAAGGCTCCAGTTTCAGCTGAAGAAAATCAAAGCATGATGCTGCCACCACCATGCTTCACTGTACGTATGGTATTCTTTTTGCGATGAGCATTGTTGTTTTTGTGCCAAATATACCTTTTTGGAATTATGGCCAAAAAGTTCAACCTTGGTTTCATTGGACCATAACACATTTCCCCAAATGAAATCAGTCTTGGATGTTTTTCTGCGGGGCAGCTGTGGCTCAATAGGTAGAGTGGGTTGTCCAGGAGCCAAAGGGTTAGCAGTTCAAATCCCAGCTTCTCCTGTCCACAGTCCAAAGTGTCCTTGTGCCAAGACACTGAACCCCACATTGCTCCCAGTGTATGAATGTGTGTGGCTGGGTGAATGGAAAGCAGTGTAAAGCACTTTGAGTAGGGTAGAAAGGCGCTATATAAGTGCAAGACCATTTACCATTTTACCATAAGATAAGGCTTCCATCTTACCACCCTACCCCATAGCCCAGACATATGAAGAAGACAGAAGATTGTTGTCCCATGTACTACACAGACAGTACTTGCCAGAAATTTCTGTGGCTCCTTCGATGTTGCTGTCGGCCTCTTGGCAGCCTCCCTGACCAGTTTTCTTCTCGTCTTATCAATTTTAGACAGGCGTCTTGTTCTTGATAATGTCACTGTTGTGCCATATTTTCTGCACTTGATGATGACTGTCTTCACTGTGTTCCATGGTATATTTAATTCCTTGGAAATTCTTTTGTACCCTTCACCTGACTGATATCTTTGAACAATGAGATCCCTTTGATGCTTTGCAAGCTCTCTGTGGGCCATGTCTTGTGCAGAGAGATGTGGCTCCAAAAATGTCAGGAAAAGCCTACAACAGCTGAATTTTGGGGTTAATCAAAGGCACTTGTCTTTATAAGACAACCTGTCTTTATAAGAGGGTGTGCACACTTGTGCAAACAAAGTTTATTTTTACTTCATATTTTTACTTAATTTGTTTATTTTTACTTCATCTCCCTGAAAGGTTTAAATTTGTTTTTCAGTTGCATTGCAGAGGTTATAGGTCACATTAAAGGTGGAAAAGTTGTGAAATTATTTATCTTGGTGTCAGTTTTTTATATCACAAAAACCTGGTATTTGAACAGCAGTGTGTCGACTTTTGAGATCCACTGTATTACACACCCGTACATGCACATTTATTCATTATTATTAAATGAAAAGGAAGTTATGTTAATTATATGAAAAGGAATGCATGAAATTAGTTAAAAATGATTTCATGTCTTATCTTGACTTATGACACAGCTGATGCTGGGTGCCGGCTGCCAGTCAAAACCAAAAGAAGTAGTAGTTCACTTCCGGGTTTCTTTTTCATACCTCTATGCTTTTATCGGTCGGTAGGACACATTTTTGGCCAAAATTTTTTTTCGCACAACGAATATTTTGTAGGGGGAAGCATTCACACGGCACGGTACCACTGTATTCTGGATTAACTCAACTCACAATAACCATATCTATACATAAATCTGCTTTTACCCTGGACCACTTTATATTTACCTGCAGCCTGAGACAGTAAATGATGATTTGCCAAAACTCAGTCTTAAAAATGATCCAAAAACAGCAATAGCTTTTAAGTGTGTGATACCTGTAGACACCCTGTTATACTTGATTTATGGAGTTTACTGAAGAATGACATAATATGGAACTTTTCATGCCTCTGCACTGATGTGAGGCTCGCGATCATGATATCTCAGGAACGCTCGGATGGAAGTCCTTCAGATTTGGCACAAAATTGTTCTCAATCATGAAGAATTTGAAGCCCGAAGATCAAGGTAACTGGGTGATGACTATGGTAATTTGGGTGGTGACTATGACGAGGTATAGGTCAGTGTTGCTCAACTAGTGTTACCTTAGGACCCACATTTTCCACTGACTGTGAAGTTGTGACCCACTTGCATCAAAACCAGGTAAATGTTGTTTTATAAGCTTGCAAGTGCCATCTGAATATATATTGAAAGAAATATAGAGCCATTTCCATTACTGGAGTCCAAAAAATAAATAAATAAATTTTATATCACAAAATGAGCCATACAGTTTAAACAATGGGGAATGAAAAAATTATATGAATGAAAATCAACTAAATAATCCACAAAAGGAACAAAGAACAAATTAAGCAAGGATATTGACAAAAAATGAACCAAATAATGAAAATGAATAAAATGATACAATATAACCATATTGTAATCACATTTCAGTTTAATTTCATGACAGCAGTGACTGCACAATAATTAATGTCCATCAACACATATAAGATGAATAAATAATGGTGTTTTTTAGTTTACCACACATTTTGTGACCTACTCAGAATGAGTCCACGACCCACTTTTGGGTCCCAGCTCACCAGTTGAAAGGCACTGATTCATGATAAAATAATGAAAAGGATGTTTAATCTCTAAAAGGACGAGGTATGGTAGTGAAAACAGAACATTATCACTGAAGTCATACACATCAATACACTGAAAACTGACAATTGACCATAAATACATGTTGCTCTCCATCAGTGTTGTCATCGAGACCACCTAAACCTAGACCAGAACCTATGAGACCGAGACAAAACCAAGACTAGATGTGTATCAACAAAGCTGACACTAATAGTTATTTTCATTGCCGATTAAACTGTTCCCTTACTTTTGTGATAAATCTAAATACTGTTTGGTTTACACAATGTTGTCATAATTTGAGTCCACTTTTCTGCAGCAAACGCCTCCAGGTCATTGACATTAGAAGTGGACCTTGCTGTCATGTGGATCTCAAGCTCCCTCTGCAGATTCTGTTAGATGTAGGTCTGGCCAGTCCAGAACATTCACATCACTGTCTTGACCAATGGTTCAGTTTGCTTTGGATTGCTATCTTCATGGTAGGTCCAAAACTATACAAGGTGAAAGCTATCTGACCTTGAAGCCTACAGTGGTGCTTAAAATTTTTTACATCCAGTGAAATATTCTGACCAGAAGTGAACAATTCATGAGAAAAACTACCAGCATCTCAGAGCTGGAGCTGGAGCTGTTGTTTTTGGAGGAATGGGTTAAAATGTCTCCAGGCTGATGTGCAGAAGTGTTTACCTGCAGTTATTGCTGCATGAGGCGGTCAAACCAGGTACTGAGAACAAAGGTCCCCATACTTCAGCTCCTCACAGATTTGTAACATTGGATTATTTTCCTCAATAAATGACCAGCTGTAATATTTTTCTCCTCCTCGTTCATTCTCTTGAACTTGTATGAAGATCAGATGATGTTTGAGATATTTATGCAGAAATGTCTAAGGGATTCAGAAACTTTCAAGCACCACTGTACGTAATGGCAAGGAATATTTCAACCCTCAAAGAACTAGAGACCTTCGCAAAAAATGAAAAGTCCTCTAGAGACAAACGGAAACCTTCTAGTTTAGTACCGGGATCATTTAGAGGCTGTGATTACAACAAAGGATTTGTAGCTGATTTCTTAGCATCTGAATCATTCTGGACAGGACAGGTTTTAAATCTTTGAAATAATTTTATATTTTATTTTACTCCATGAAATGTCCTTTGCAGTTGTTTTTTACAGCCCATTATAACATGGATGTGTCTTCAATCAACAGTTCACACTACAATGATACATTTTAAAATTGATAGAGTTTGATTAATTTAATTGTATACGAATCCAGACAGATGTGTAAGTAAGCTGCAACTTGACTGCTGAGTAGTTCTCCATCTCCAAAGATACGTCCCCTTTAAAGACTGTTTTATAGGTACAATTTGCAAATGTCTCATTTTGTGGTTGCTGTCGAATTGAATCCCACAAGACATTCTATCCTGGAAATGCCAAAGACATTGGCACAGTGATTGTTACCTGTCATCTGATGTTACCAAACTATTTATTTTACAATTTGTATTTAATCATGCACATGTATGGTTACTGTAAATTCTTTTACAATTGCACCTTATTTTAATTTGTCTGTAAAATGTGAATTTATGTGTCATTTTTAAAGGTATTAAAAAAGACAGATTTTATCTTGTTTCACGGATTTTTCTTGAGCTGTTTTTGAACTTTATGTTTGAAACATTTTAGCCCATCGCAGTCTCTCATTTGATTCTGTTATCAGCTTTGCAAATGAGAAATTGCCATATGAGACCACATGTAACAAGAGGCAGTGAAACAGCAAATTCCCCACCCATTTTGAAATTGACTTTGACTTTTTTCCTTGAAGGTCATAGCATATTTGGAATCAGCATAGTCAATAACCCAGGATTATATGGCATTTTCAACCTCACCAAACTATAAATTTATCCAAGGCAAAGTGCAATAATTAAAAAAGTCTAATCTATCACATATTAAAATGTGGCGACTTGAGCTGTACTAGTTTTGGTACTACACGCCAAAATTCCAGGTTTTTCAGAATCAGAATGGGTTTGTCATTGTCAAATGTTTCCAACAACGAAATTACATTTTCTCTCACGGAGGGGGCTGCAGTGAACATATATGCTGCCCGTCAGCAGTTGGGGGTAAAGTGTGTGTGTGGGGGGGGGTATATACAATAGGAAAGAGGGTAAAAAAAAGCAGTTTCCAGAATTGGGCTCGATGGGAAGCAAAATTATGGTCACATAGAAAAAAACCTCGTATGCACAGCATACGACCCACAACATAATCCCCAACATAAACCCACAAGTCCCCATAATGCCGGGTGGCTCCCCCTAGCGGCACCCCACAGCCGCT
>JAQQAE010015886.1:0-11918 GCA_029823295.1 Pseudamia nigra
GCAACTAAATATTAAGTATTATTCACTTTAATGTATTTTGTTCCTATACTTTTGCTCACCTAAAATGTTGGTGTTTTTTATTACAAACAGTGCTATCTTCTAAGTTCTTTAACCGATTTTGATGTAAATCTCTGGAAATAAAAGCTGAAATGCTGATCTTTAGTCTCATATTCGTTGTTTGATGTCAAACCCTAATGTTTTCAGTGTACAGAAAAAATAAAGAATTGGCCTCGCTGTTCCAATAGTTTCGGAGGAGACTGTACAACTGTATTACACATTACTCACCGTGCCAAACCACTTAACACTGTCACTCTGCTTAAAGCTTTTTGTCAGTTTTTGTTGTTTTTTAGGGTTAAAAAAATAGTTGCAAGACTTGTTGTTTTTCTCTTCTTTCAAGCATTGATACCCTTCGCTGTCATCCAGTGGATCAGCAGCCAGACACAGATGTTGTACCGCCAGACCCGACGCTTAAAACCCTAATGTATGACTCATCATCAATTGCCAAAAGTGCATAGTAACAACAACATATCCAAAATATAATTAAATGCTCTGGTTTTTTTGTTTTGTTTTATAGACAAAGAAAAAAGAAACAAGATTACAAATCTTCTCTCAAGATCAACAAGAACAGACATGATCTATATGCCGATGAACTGGTGAGTCCACTGAAATGCAGATTCTGTGGCGGAAAAGAATATTAATTCAGTCTTTGCATTTTCCCAGAAATTAAATGAAAACGCCTGTTTTAAACATGAGTGCAGATATTTGTGTTAATATATATAGTATACAAGCATAAAGTTGTCAGAAAAATCTAAACTCTAAAATGAAGTGTAGATACCCATGTATTTTAGTATTTTACTTGAGTGCAGTGACGAAGCACTTAGACTTGATTTCAGTTTCATGACATTAACATAGCTTTTTGTGAAGCCTATTGTTTCCTGCAAATTTGTTGAAAGATTGTTGTTTTTGTGGACCTGTGAATTAAATTCATCTGGACTAGCTGCAGTGTGAAACTCGCAGATAATATTTTTTGTTCACATCTTTGTCCTTGTGATTTCCAGGAGCGAGTTATTGTTGATAAAAAACCACAAGCAGTGGATGACGCGGTCTCTGTAGGAGAAGTCATTCTGTCCATCAATGTCTACTACCCGGATACTTTTAAAAAAGTGAGTTTATTTTTCCGAGAACCTCAAAATCTCAGCATGTTTTCACTGTTCTGACAGTTTCTCTGTTTCCCTTTAGTTTATCTACATCAGACCCCATATGACTTTCCTCATGTTGGGCTGTCACACCCTGACGCAGCTCAGAGATGCAATTTGCTGTGTCAGCGACTTGCAAGTATGCGGAGAGTTTAGTAACACTCCTGACGTGGTTCCAGACTTCATCAGCAGAGTGAGTTGTTTACATTTAATTTGAAGTCGCGGATAAAAAATATTTATCATAATTAGGAAAAAAGAGCTGTAACAACAAATGTGTGTAAGTCAAGATGAATAATTGCAATTAATGGTTTGTCATAATCTAGAAGAGCCCAAGTCTGACCACTGTACACATACAGTACACTTTACGAAGAGATTTTTGAGCACCTTTGCTGATAAAATCATAGGGCATCTCTGCTTTTTAGGCTTTGAATTGCACTAGGTTGATTTGAAAAATAACATAAAATATAAAGTTTGTTAAAGAAATTGTGATCAATAAAAGTACCTTGAATTTAAGGCATAAGCTGATATTCTGCACTGCTTCTCAGATCTCAAGAGAATGTAGAAATAGGCGTGGAAGTATGAGATCTCTGTTTCATCACGTGTATTTGTCATGTAAATGTGATGTATTCATGTTTTTAATTTCAGGATCACTACAAGTCGGCGTTCTTTTTCTTCGAAGGAGTTTTCTACAATGATATGCGATACCCAGAGTGTCAGGACATTAGTATGTAAGTTTGGACTCAGAAAGTTGTATCTGACAGCTGAACATTTCTGACCCTTCTATATGTGAAAATTTCGCTGTTTATTTTGAGGTAGTTTAGTGTGTCGTCCAACAAATGCTCTCCTGTTTTATGTAACATTTGTTTTTATATTTTTAAAAAATGAGAGACTATATTTATGAGGCTTTTTATGACAGATCTCTGGGTTTGACCTGAATGTCAAAGACCTAAATTGGAATTAGGTGTTTTGTTGATCGGAAATAAAAATATCTTAGCCTTTCAGTAATGATAAAGTGCAGCATCTTTAAGATTCCCTGTTGGTTTGAGGCTGTCTCCATATGGCACTATTCAATACTAGTCTTTTCATTTAATGCTGTACACACAACGGCTTATGTAGGTTTTATATCCACATGCTGTTTCAAATTACTGATGCATCGCATGCTAAATGGCTCAAAACAATAAAATAATTTATAACGTCTTGTACAAATCATCTTACATAATCTGAAAAGCCTGAACAGTAAGTCAGGATGGTAATTCCTGTTAAGATGTACATTAATGGCAGCTGGAGCCTCGGTATCGTAACCTCACCAGCGTCATCAGTTACATATATCTAGAGCGGAACATTTCATTTGACCAACTTTTCATACTTGCACTGAAAATTCTAAAAAACTTGTGAAAGTGGAGCTAATGTGTTGGGAGTAAAAACTTAACTCAGCTGTCCCCTAATGTTTTACTACCAGTAAATCTTGCGTGATTTGCATAAACACTCCAAAGTACCTTTTTGTTTAGACGAGTCTTAGGAATCCCTTCAGTAATGTTTTTTTTTTTTTTGGCTTTTGTTGATGTAGGACGACCATTGAGTGGGCAAAGGCTCACAACTTCCCACCCTACCGCCAAGCCAAGATGGAGGACACACGGTTTGATGACCTGACAATAAAAGTGGGCTTCCCGTACCTGTACTGTCATCAGGGAGACTGTGAACACCTCGTCATCATCACAGACATCAGGTTGTTGCTCAGTATTCAGTACCTACTTCTCTGAATTTGAAATACATTCAAACTCCAGCTTTAAAATTGTGAACATTCTATTCCATTGTAAATTCCATGTAGGACATGTAGACCAGTTTTAACTTCTATAATTTTTCATGTGCAGTCATACTGTACCATAGTGATCAGATACTGTGTATATGAACTCAAAATAGAATGCACCCGACTTAAAGCCTCTGTATCTTACTACGCTATTTGTATCAGAAAATAAATACATATTTTAATTAATGATTATTCAGAGCACTGTTTCGTATAATACAGCCATCAGATTGTTTTGGTTGTGAACAAAAATGGAAGCCTAATAGATGCCAGTTTTAAAAAGGCAAAATCTTCCTCAGAAATTTTTAGTGAACATCAAATGCACAACTTTTTTGTAAATTCTGTCACCTGTAAACACTGGCAGGAAAATATCACATCTGTTTCTGTCATGGAGAATTTGTTTCACATATATTGCTCTAGTGGCAGCTGTTATGTAGATTCTCAAAAGCTTCATCCACATTTTATCAAAGTTTGTTTTTTTTTTTTAATGCTGTTTTATGTTCATGTACCGAGTATAGAAAAACACTAAATATTTTTAGACTCTGTATCACGTAATTGTGATCTTTTCTCATAATTATGAGAAGTTGAGGTGCTCAGTAATCCCTTCATCTTTGCTATAGACAACAAGGAATACGGCGCTATATTTATTTCTCGGACTGAGACACTGGGAAATATTAATGTTTCTTAGTGAGGATGGCATTAATATTGGTATGTAACACTATGAAGACATCTCAAATATTTGGGGTTGCTTGGGGGGAGGGTCCACACTGATCTATTAGAAGTCACTCTCTTCCTGCAGGAACAGTCAGACCAGTACAGGAGGCATCATGGATATAAATATATGCATTTAAACTGCATCCAAGCCAGTGCTTTGACATTTTATCATGCCTATCAGAATCACATCTCTAAGAATGTGTCCTCCTAAACCTCTGCAGACTGACCCATGGGAACGACTGCCTGGACAAGAAGCTGTATCCCATCCTCACCCAGAAGCACCGGGCCCTCACACAAAAATGCGCCGTCTGTCATCTCTACATCGGCAGGTGTGTAAAACTCTTAAGCCCTGTACAAACCTTTTGGAGATCAACGCTGGTGAATTAAGACACTTCTGACTTCGCAGGTGGTTTACACTCAATGACGACCTCGCTCCAAGTAACCCGTGCCTTTTCTGTGACCAGTGTTTCCGGAAGCTGCATTATGACGCAAAAGGCAACAAGCTGGGGAATTTCCAGGCCTTCCCCTACGTGGACCGTGGTGCTTTTAACTAATGCTTTTCTTCAGGAAAATGCTCACATCTGTGGTTTAATG
Organism: Pseudamia nigra; assembly: GCA_029823295.1. Lineage (NCBI taxonomy): Eukaryota > Metazoa > Chordata > Actinopteri > Kurtiformes > Apogonidae > Pseudamia > Pseudamia nigra. Next base: position 4,309 of record JAQQAE010015886.1, read on the forward strand.
CTGTATAATACAGCTTGTTGGATATTTCAGTATTGAAAGTTGCCTGTGGTAACTTTACATGATGTAACTACATTTGCCCAATTATGCTTTGTAAATAAACATTGTACTAGTAAATATTTATGTTGAGACACTTTGATTTAAAATTGTAACACATTCAGAGCGAGAAGGAATAGTGTGTGTAGTCGTCAATACAAACTGAACTTAATACTCAATGAAAGCTAAGAATGTGGTTTCTGTTGTGAAATAAGTACTAGCTCAATTCATCAACAGTATAGCTGGACAGTATATCACATGTGGAGCAACTTGTTCTATGTGGTATTTAGTGAGTATATTGGAAATCTGACTTTAAATTATGTGGTTGAGGTCACAATTATTAGAACATTTTGTAAACATTCATACTGTGGTCAAACAGGCAAAAAGGTCCCACGGTGACGATGGTTTGAGAAGTGCTCTATATCGCCACACTAGACATAAGCCATTTGATTACTGTGAAATGTGCACTTCAGCAAAAATGTATTTGCATTTGTTGTGGACACTACTGAAATTTCAAACTGAGGCTACTTGCTTGTTATCACAGTGTTAAACAAACTAGTATGAATAAAACTTGTTTGCATGTTTTACACCTGACATCCCAGTCGATGGTGCTAATACATCCAATATCTCACCAAAAACTTATTTTTCCATTTATGCAATGAGACCACCATAAACCTTCCTGCAGCCCCTATATAGAGGTAGATGAACTATAAAATGGAAGAGTCATGTGACAAATGGTCTAGTTTACACACTACTTTATTAATGGATGCAACAGCTCAGACAGGCACAAAAATACTCTTATTTACATCTATGTTAAAAAGAAAAACAGACACTTGGACATGAAGAAAAAAGCATTTTCTTGGCAAAAGGAACTTTGGCAAATTCCAGAATGTTATGTTTGTGTATCTATAAATTATTAATGTAACACCTATATAGAAATGTACTGATGTCTTTAAGGCTACGTTCAGACTACAAGCCCAAATCTGCAATTCAGATTTTTTGCCCAGATTCCGTTTTTTTGGTCGACATTTCATATTACTCTTTGAAAAGCATCATATACCAGATTGTAGTATGATCTAAGCTGACCACAACAGAACAGATTCAACCTCCTGTGATCAATAGCTCCTAAATGATCAGGTGTTAAGAGACAAATCATTCCTCTGTCTGATCGTAATAAGGAAGGCACCACCATACAACCGGAATTTCACTGAAATCAGCCGCTCCTCAAGCAGTATAAATTATACTGATCTCTGCCAGATGGAAAGATAAGTGTGTGTGTGTGTGTGTGTGTGGACTGTCTACAAAGTGCAAGAACAACAAGAGATGGCATAAATAACATTCAGTAACTTTGCAATGAAGCACTGTATGGACATAAAAAAAAAAAAAATCACTACACACACTTATTACCTCTTCATAGTGATACTACAAATCGTAGTTTAGGGGAAAAGACTTTAATTTTTTTGCACTTTGCAAACGGTGACCACACTTTTCTGTCTGGCATAATAGATAAATTCATACTGCTGGAATAATGACTGATTTCACTGAAACCCCTACTTCACTACAATCACACAGAGGTTTTATCTCTTAATTTGTCGTTTATGAGCTGTTGATTACACTAGGTTGAATCTGTGAATATCTCACAGTCTCTCCACTGAATACATCCATAAAACTTAAATGTTTATATGAGTGATCTTTGTTGGCACAGAATTATGATGAATGTTGGCTGAGAATGATGTGACATCTGCATCAATGCCGATGACCGTTCAGACTCAGGTCGTGTTGGAAAACGGCACACCTGTATCAGATTTGAGACCACATATAGAAGTGCCCCAAATTGGACTTAAAATAATCAGATTCCGTGTGATTTATGACATTCACATTACAAAGAAAAAGACAGACCTGGGCCACATGCAGGCAAAAAAATAAAAATAAAATCAGATTTGCACCACTTCCGCAGTGTGAACGCAGCCAAATTCAGTGACAATCAGATCAAACTGTAGATTGTGAAAGTCTAAATATGGACAGTGCTCAAGTAATGACGCTGTACAATCAAAACTGTCTACTCATGTTGAAAATAAATGCCGTCTCTGTATGCATGCACATCGAGATCACAGTACTGCAGATCAAAAAGATCATTCCTCAGACTCAACAGATGTGATGTGTGTTGCACAAGGTCTGTAAAACTTAGCGTCACACAAAGTATAGTTAAAAATAAAAACTTTTCAGTCAGTCTTGACATTGGGAATCAAAGTGGGTTTGATCTACTGAAACCTCTGAGCAGCAACACTGACAGAAACAGCCAACTTGAAACAAGCCGTCATCATCGGTCAGCAAAAGGAGCTGGACATGAGATTCCAGTTCAATCAAAGTCCATGATTACAGCAGCAAGTCTCCCTACGTCTCCTCAGGCGCTCGGGACACCTAGGTGGATTCCTCCTGGGTTTTGGGGGCACTGAGCAGCAAACAGAAGAAATAAAGGTTACATGAGATTTTTGAAGCATCAGTGAACTCCTGAAAGGGATGTTGCAGGGAATCGAACTTTAAAGTGAAGTCCCAGACATCAAGATTAATTAAAGGAATGTGCACATGTATTAAAATGCATTTTGTTGTATATGTGTGCAGTAGAATGTGTACATGGCAGTAATGAAAATATAAAAAGGCATTTGGTCAGTTGATACCTTTGCGTGTATTTTTGTTCTTTTTGATGTCTAGTGTGTAATAGTAAACCCATTTTTAAGCTGCAGGAATAGAAGTTGGGAAATAAATTGCCAGATTTTGAAAATGCAGTACATGTTCTTCCTGCAGCTCTCTCCTCTCTGTCCAAGTGAAGATTAAATATAAACACTGTGGAAAAGAGAAGCCATACAGAGTGGTAATTACAGTAGTCAGTTGTATACAGTCCTGCCCAAAATCTTAAGACCAGGGGAAAAGTTACAAATATTTGCATTTTGTGCTGGTGAATTGTAACCAGGTTCTAAGTAGAGAATCAAAATGCAAACAGAAGAAACAGAAGCGAGAGACAAGAAAGAGATGTTATTCTCCTAGAAGACGTCTTTCATCAGATGGTTTTGTGAACTGCAGCGTTGTACTGTTTAAAAGACAGACAGTCATCATCGCACAGATGAGGGCCCACTGCAACATCTCCACATAGCCAGCTGCTGTTTGATACCCCCACAAAACCTGAAGCTCCTTTGTTCCACTGAGGGAAAAACCTCCCCAGATCATGATGGAGCTTCCTCCACTGTGTCACAGAGAAATCAGCTCCAGTAGGATCGCTTTGTCATGCTAGTACAGGTGGAAGGCGTCAGCTGTCAGTGAATGACTTTCTTCCACCTTTCAGTTTGTGGCAGGCAAGTTGGTGGCGTGGGACGAGACGTGGCCTTTGAAGATGTTTATGTTTCATTAAATCTTCTCTTGTAGATGAAGTCTTATGGTTATTGGGCTGCAGTGAGGCCTTCATTTGGGTTGAGGATCGGGCTGTGTCTTCAGGGATAGCCCGTCAGATCCTACAGCTCAGCACAGGGCAAACTTTTTTTGAGTCTACCACTTGACTTTTTTGCCCCATAACCCCCAGGATCTTTAAGAAATTTATAATGACTGTCTTACTGTATCCAACCCTGGCAGCCATTGGGCATTGCAAGAGGCCTTGCTCGTACAGCTTAATCCTGCCACATTCAAATACTGAACCAGTGTGAATGAAAGAAAGACATGGAAGCCGGATTTTTGTGCAGTTTTTGAATTTTTAAGGCTGTGGTTGTAAACCTTTCATCAGCTGATCAACAGTCAAATTCAGTTAGGCTTTGTTCCCATTTTATTTTGTCTGAAAATGATCAAAATAATGAAAAATATGAACAGAATCTTCAAGAAAATTAACACAATTAGAAGAAAAATCAACAAAATATTCAAGGAAACAATAAACGAAAATAGAAACAAAACAAAATGGGCCAAATAAATGAATAAACAAAGAACACAGACAAAGACACAAAGTGAATTAAAAAAAAAAAAATTAAAAAAAAAACCAAATCAAACATCCAACATGTTATTGAATATTTTTACCTGTGATTTTCCTCTGCTGGAGTGTCCTCTGTCAGCTTCTCCCTTTCGGTTTCCTGCTTCTTCTCCTCCGGGCTAATATCGCCGTTTGTCATCTTGTCTTCAGGCGGTCAGATGCAGAGACACAAACTCAGTCAGACAGAACATGCTGCTCAAGCTAAACCACCACAGAGTGTGTGATCACAGAAGCATGTGATGACACATGCCGAGCTGCAGACGTTACTGAGATAAACAGGATTTTCTTCCATTCGCCATGCCTTGTAGTAAAAGGAGAGCTCAGTCTCAGTCAGTCCGATTAGGTGCAAGCACAGCCATTGACAATAGAAAAAGCCTTTAAAAAGTAGAATGTGGTCATGGAAGTGAGAGGACATGAACTTTCTGGAGGGGAAGAAAAAGAACAAACTGACAGATTCTCAACGTTTCGTCTCTGGTTGGTTTTCATCAGCTGACCTGACACTTCATGTCACATTTACAGTAACCTACAAACACGCCTGAGGATCAGCAGTGGAAATCAGCATATGCATCCACATTTTCTATAGACTCTTACTTAAAAAAAAAAAAAATCCATTCATTGTTAATTTTCTCAATTATTTTGCTCACGTTGTGTTTTTGGTGTTTAATTTTTCATTTTGAGATGATGAAAAAACATGAACTCAAAATGAAGTTAATCTGTCTGATGTAACTTATTGTCTTTACACTTGAAGGCAAAAATACATAAAAGGCTCTACCATGTGGAGCTTATTCTGAGATGCAGGAGGGTCCGAGGAGAGGACCACGTTTCTGCATGTGTAAAAGTGTGGATTTCATTCAGTGCCACTTTGAAGAATAAACCTTTGCTCAGTAGAGAATATTTTTTCTTGGCATGTGACTATAAAAAGTTTTAATTTGATAACATGTACTTTGTCAACTATAGCTTTTCAACAAAGTAGCTTGCAGTTCTTTTTCAAAGTACGTAGTGTTAATGAATCAAGCCACCTGCAGCAGACGCATCTCATCCACCATCTTCCTCAACACGGGAAGCCCACAGAGTCCACTGTTGTGCACTGTTCTCACCCATGACTGTGCCCTCACCTGCCCCTCAAACAACATTAAAAAATTTGCAGATGACACAACAGTAGTTGGTCTAATCGCAAACAGCAACGAGTCAGCCTACAGACTTGAAGCAGAACATCTGGCCAGTTAGTGCAAAGACAACAACCTGGTCCTTAACACCTCAAAGACCACAGAGATGATAGTGGACTTCAAAAAGGACAGGTAAGACACCCCACCGCCTCTTTCACATCAAGGGAGAGGCAGTGGAGAGAGTGGAACAACTTTAAGTTCCTCTGAGCCAATCTGACAAGTCATCTCACATGGACTTTCAGCACCTCAAACCTGGTCAAAAAAGCCCAACAGACAAACGAGCTCAGCTCCCCCAGAAACTGCTGCTGGATTTCTACAGGAGCACCGTAGAAACCGATTGCTGATCAGTGAAATCATCTGCCTTAGTGACTGGCTGGATAGAAAACCTGCATCATCTCGGCCCTCCATGGCATGAGACCCCTGGTTTTCAAACATCCTGTAGTTTAAAGACAAAGGTACCTGTATTTTCTCGGGCTTGTTCAACTTTCTTCAGTGCTCCTTTCTTGGCTTCCTCATGCTGCCGCTGTTCAGCTAAAGACTTGTTCAACACCTGGCTGAGCACACAGTCCCCTTCTCCAACCAGAAACATGCTCTTAAATTTGTTATACAGCATAGTGGCCTTATCCATGATGTCCTGGCTGGCCTTGAATCTACGGATCTGGAAGGAACGAATACCTTCGATTATATTCAGCAAGACATTTGATTTGTGTTCAAATCTGCTCAATAATGTGTTACACAGGTTAAAGAAATTATATGGTTGTTGTGAAAATTTCAGTTTAGTGTAGGTCACCTTTTTGAGTGTGGCGATGAGTTCACTGTGTTTCTGCAGATGCTGGGTCGTCACCTGAAGGGTGCCGATCTCATCCAAAGCATCCAAGCACTTCTTCACATCCTGAAGACATGGAGCAGAAGAAAGTGTAATAGAAAGACAAAAGAATGCACAAGAATTAAAAAATGAAAACAGGAGAAACTGACAAAAACAGTACAACAGCGTCTATACAGTGCTTAAGAAATTCAATGATTTCATACATTTCTGTCCTTTGTTGTGAATTCTTTCTGTTGGATGTGTTTGGGAGGAGACTGAAGTTGACATAACCAAATATTTCTTGTTGAAAAAAGTTGGTAAATTATTCCAACTTTATAATATATTAAAGTGACAGAATGGAATTGGAAACGTGTGTCTGCTCAGGTACTGAATTAATTTTCTTCCCAAATACAGTGAAGCAAAATCAGCCTATTACAGATGTGCAAGGTGTAAGTAAGGATTTCAAAAACAGATTTGGACAGCTGGGTTATTTTGGTATTGTCAATTTCAGACGAGCTCCTAAGTCTAAGCTATGAGGACATGACTGAACTGACTTTTTGATTTATTTGTTCTCAGAATTTTTTTTTTCTTTCAAATTCAAGCTATTGACTCTCAATAACATGCATCTCAAAATGTTATTAACTGTGCAAATGTGGCACCTTCCTGTAATTACTACTGCAACTGTACAATAAAAAAAAATATCTTCATGTACAAAATTTTCAGTAAGAACTTGTATGAGATATGATGTCTCGATGATCTAAACAGGACCAACTGAACTCACAGGGTTGTCAATTTTGAGTGAAATCTTAATTTCACTGTGCAGCTTCTGAAGTTTCAAGTCAGTTGACATTTCTATAGAAAAAAAAAAGACAAAAACATTAAGGTGTACATGGTTACATTGCTGTTACTGGCACAGTTATGGTCTTAATTTTACTCCAATATGTTTTATATTAGTGGGAACAACAAAAACAAAAAATGCCAGTTAAACTTGTAAAGATCCATTTGCTCAAATTCACCCTCCGAGTTGTATTATAGGAAACTAAATGCAAGTTTTTCCTTCCATCGTGTGAATGTCTTTAGTATTAATGTACAAAGATGAAAAAAAAAAAACACTGTCTAAACTTTTGACTGGTAGGTGTCTAAAAAAGCTGAACACTAACGATGGATTGTGTTTAGAAACTGTATCACTTTGCACGTGGAAACTTTTCTTGGTTTAAATTTGACTCATGAAACTCGTACCTTTTCTCTTTGATCCCGTCTTCTCTTCATTTTTCTTTCCATCATCTTTGTTTTGTCTTCAAGCAACAACAGTAACAGAAGTCACAAATGATGCCAAACACACAGCTTACATCCACAAGTTCTTAGTGACGCTTTGTTTTGTGGAATTATTAATATATTTTTTTAAATCGAGGTTTGTCTTTTTTTTTTGCCGGTCACTGCCAGATTTTCTCTCCTCATTTTATATTCAACCTCCGTTGTCAATTTGTTTATGGGTCATACATATATACACACATATATGTATATATATATATATATATATATATACACACATATACATACATATATATACATATACACTTTTTTTAAAATTAATCTC
>JAQQAE010015887.1:0-11918 GCA_029823295.1 Pseudamia nigra
TACAGGCAGTATTGGTACCTATCAAAAATAGAGCTGTGCCATGTATCTCTAAAGTATCTAACGTTGACAGGATGTAGATCTTTTAGTGGTCTTTAAACATAATGTGTCAAATAAACTGCCACTTTCAAGTAGTGCCCCATTCCAGAAACAGCAGAGCCTATCCCAAAGGTTGGTAGGTTTGAGATCTGATTGTGGTCAATAACACTGACAAGTTTGAAGTAAACTGCTTGAGATGCTACTGAGTTATTAGGTTTTTTGAAAGAAGCAGTATCAAAAAACAGTAGTATCCAAAAAAGTTGATAGGAAGTGGCATTTGGTAGGGTCCTTGGTAAGCTGTCCTAAGGTCCTAGGTGATGGATCAGAACCACGTCTGGGGGAGGGGCACATTGACAAGCACCTGATAGCTGGACCTCTGGCCGTGGTCTGGTCCTGAGTGGTGTTCTGTTATTGGACCTCTGTGCAAGTCACGGTTTTGCCATAATGAACACCATGTTTGAGCATAAGGGCATCCATAAGTGCATGTAGCACTGGGATGTCCTAGGCTGCAGGTCAATGATCAACATGATAAAGTTTCACCTGACCTTCGGCTACTTGTCATGAACACTCAAGGGAAGAGAGGTAATTAATTAAGCTGTCAACTGATCACCACCTGGTGGTGAGTTAAGGATCACCTCAACCCATCGTCTGCACCTTCTGTAGGAGAAACATAGCCAGAGGATTCAGGGGATGACTTGTCCATCACTGTGGCCAAGGTCTTCGACGTCATCAAAAAGCCTTGGTGGCTGGGCCACAGGGGTGGATGAGATCAGAACTGACTGGGACTGTCCTGACTGACATGCCACTACAACTACTGGGTAGTGCTTCCCCTCTTTAAGACGGGGACGGGTGTGCTCCAATTTCAGGGGATCACACTTGTCTTTTATGGACAGAATTTCTAGGTGCAACCAGGGTGGGGAGCGCATCCTGTTTGATGGCCTCAGGTTGTGTCCCTCTTGTCTTCATTGAGCCATTACCTGCAGCTCACACTGGGGCAGTTTGCAGCTGAGTTTGAAGTGGCCAGGATGTGATATCAGCGCCTCCATATCTGAAGCTATGATTCTTATTTGGAAAAGGGTGGTATGCCCATTCTGGTTTGAGGATGAGTTCCTGCTGTAAATAGAGGAGTTTTTGTATCTTGGGTCTTGTTAATGAAGGAGGCAAGGATGGAGCGTGAAATCAACAAATCAGAGTGGCGTTGGCAGTAGCATGGAAGCTGTATCAGTTGTGGTGAAGAGGAAGCTGAGAATCTATGTTCCTACCCTCACCTATGGTCAAGAGTTTTTGGTTATGACTGAAAGAATAATATCCTGAATAAAAATTGTTGAAATGAGTTTCCCCCGCTGGGTGGCTGGGCTCTACCTCAAAGACAGGGTGAGAAGCGTGGCCAGCGGAGAGGGGCTCAGAGTATAACTGCTGCTCCTCCACATCCAGAGGAACCAGTTGAGGTGACTTGAGCATTTGATCCGGATGCCTCCTGGACCCCTCCCTGGTGAGGTGTTTGAGGCATGTCCAACTGAGAGAAGACCCAGGACATGCCGAAGGGACAACTGTATGTCTCTTGGATGGCCTGGGAATGCCTCTGGATGCTCCCATAGGAGTTGGAGGAGGTGACTGGGGAGAGGGAATTCTGGACTTCTCTGTTTAGAGTGGTACTCCTCTAACATGGACCTGGATAAACACAAGAATATCGATGGATGCTTGCGGTATTTGTACACAATATTTTATTTATTGACACCTTAACAAATATTTTGTTTGCTTAAAGCAGTACTGTATGTGAAAAATTAAAAGTCTGTTTTTGCCCTATTTACAAAACTTGACTTTGGAAAACAACTGATTTTAATATCACAACAAAATCAAAATAACTGCTAAATTCTAACAGTCTCTCTATTCATAAAACTATCAAGTTCATTCAATGCTAAATCTGTGGCAGTGTCCATAAAATATTGCTAATGGAGTATAGACCTACAATATGTTTAGCTTGTCAGGGTGAAATTCTTGTTACAGAATAAAAGTAAAACAGTCACAGTGCGTACAGAATATCATTTCACTCTGGTGCATATTGAATAAAAGTATGTTTACATGCAGTCATAGCAGCTCAGTCAGTGATCTGCAAACCTAATTCTTAGCCAAATCTGATAAATTACAAACTCTAATTACAATATAAATATTTGTCTTGTAAGAAAACCCTACAGCACATCTTTTACATGCAGCTGACTTACCAGTACAATGTGTTTGTGCTTATTAGTGTGTGCATAGTGTGTTTTGTGTTTTGTGTGTGTGTGTGTTGTGAGAGCCCTTTCAGCTGATTAAATATGTGAATATTTAAAAATGACAATTCTCAGCACAGCTGCAGATAGTCGGTAGGTCTGTTCCTGAGGGAAATGCCAAGCTGTTCCTCCTGCATTCACTACCACGCACCATGCTGCATGAGGAGGCTCCAGCGCCATTGGAGGGGACTCCATGTCATTTGTAGAATCTGATTTTTCCCCATAAATACAGAGCACTCGGCACGTTCCTGGTACAAAAAAGACAATCCCAGAGGGCAGTAGAGTGTTTGGCTTTCAATTAGCTTTTCATCCCTTCTCTGGCTCTGCTGTTTGCCCCTGTTTGATTATGGGGATCATGGAGAAGCAGCCTTGGCCAGCTCTGTTGTGATCATCTGTGGAGGTCAGCATGTACTTATCTGATCTGTTTGAGTGGGATGCAAGTGGTAGTGAATGGTAAAATAGCAGGGGACAATATTAACGTTAGAGGTCAGACATTTCTTTGTTCTGGTGATACTCTAAAAACATAGCAGAGAATATAGAAAGAAGCTTTAATGTTCTTTGTAAACCTTTTCTCTGGCACATTTAATCCTCCCTTACTTTATTTTCCCATTGTGCCCCCGTTACCCCTTTTGCCATTTGTTTGCTTGAGTCATTGCAGATATGAAGCATCGTGCCAGGCTTACCTTGCTGTCTCTTACGATTCTGACTAAAAATAATGGGAACCTTGCCCTGAGCATTTTATTTGTATCTTCAAAGAAAGAATACAGACAGATGCCATTTACATCACAGCAAATCTGTTTTGGATGATTTTCTTGTTGAGGCTAGCACGGAGCATGGAGTAAGGCAAACCACACCAGATCTTACATTTCTGACTTCTCATGACTGGTGTTACCCCAAATGTACAGCAAAGGGTTTCTATCCAAAGATACTGCCTATCAAATTTTCAGAAAGTCAGTAAAAGAATGTGTAAAAATCCTGAACTGATTTGACTATCCATTACTGTTATATGAATATTTAGTACTTTTTCAAAAGTTTGTCAGTTAAAAGCAGTCTTTCATATTATAATATAGCTGACCAAAGCTGATAATTAAAATCTGACAGATGTGAAGTCCATACAAGGATGTAGGTTTGGTTTGAATATTTAGGGGACATTTTTGTTTGGGCATTTCTAGATCTTTGCATCTTTGTCCAAAAAAATAATGAAATAATGAACAAAATGAGCAGTAAAGGCAAATAAAAAGAGGAAAATGAATCAAATAGATCAGAAAATGAACAAAAAATGAACAAAAATGAATCCAATACTACACATTTTTAAATATTTTACTCTTTAAATGTACCAGTACACCTTTAAATCCATGTAAGTATATTTCCACTCAGGGTTTTTTAAGATGTGAATAAAAATAGTTGGATGGAAATGCACCTAATGTTGCACAGTAACTTGTCCATCTTTTTAAACCTATACAAGGTAGTGATCATGCTCTGATACTCTACAACACTATCCCACTAAAGCTTATTTGCACATGATATTTCTGCTAGTGAGTGGGCCCCTACCTTTGAGGCACACTGGAGTCGTGCTTCAGAGTCTTCAGCGCTCACACTACTCACACACTTCCCTGCTGGGCCCATTTGCAAGCTGGGCCCCCCTCCCAACACTCAGCGGCCCCTTCACTTGCGTCAGGCGTGCCTCTGAATCGCCCCACTCACTCTCTCCATGAGTGTGTCTCAGAGCTCTGCCAATCCCCTGAATCACACTTCAAACACACACATCCACCCTGTCGTAGCCACACACAGGAGACAAGAAAGCGGAAGGAGGTCAGTGGGTCTCCTCAAACACAAAGAACCTCTTGTGCACTGCTGACTAGTTTACACTGCACTCAATTACCTGTATTTGATTATTGACTTCTTGAGCGATTGGCTTATACAAGTGCTGTTCATAAGCTGTGCTGCATTAAGACACTGAACTCTCGCACTCCATTCATCCTGTTGTTTTTTGTTTGCTGACATTATTCCAGATCTGCCTGAGTTTGTCTCTTTTTTTAGTGTGCCATCAGTACCTAGCAAGGATCATAGTTTCCCTCCCCAGCTATACGTTATTTCCTGTGCTTCTTACTGTGACTTTTTATTTTTCTCTTTCCGTTGCCACCTCTAGTATCTGGAACATAATCTGGCACACACTCAAGGAGCTGAAGAAATATGAAAAGAAGCTACGGTAGATAAGACGTAACTGGGCTGTGAAATATTCTTCGCACTTGGTCCATTTTTTCTTTGTGCATAATAAAGTGATGCACTCTAGTTATTATTATGAGTGTACTGTATAGAAAGGGATTTTAGATGACACCTACTAAGTGGTAAAATACACCACTGACCTTTAGCATTTGGTTTGTCATCATCATGGTAAGATGTTCTAAAGAATTGATCCATTTCCAAGGTTGGCAGATATGTAGCTCTCCATTCTAGGAATAAACTAGAAAGCCCGCAGGGAGCAAAGATCTCTGCCAAGCAGCTAATTTTCCTCCATAAAGTGATTTACACCCAACAATAATAGGCCTACATTTATTTTACCTACATTATTGGATTCCTTGACTAGGAAAACATATCCATAGCATTTGGAATCACATTCATATCATTATTAGTTCAGTAGTTATTCACAGAAATCCATATTTCGATAATGGTAGTTTTCTTCTGGCTCTAGCTCCATAACTACTGAAGACACATCAAATCTGTTTGCTCTACTGAGTCTCAGCGACAGTAGTGTTGGTAGCATGTCTGTACCTTCAGTTGTTACCTTACAGTGCCAACTAAATTTACCTGCTTTGGATCACAGTATCTGGAATACTGTATTGCCAGGATCTGAATAAATCTATGTGATATTGTAGAATCTGTTGTGAACTTATCATGTATTTTTTTTGCATTGACCCTGAGAATTTATTGTGAAGTTACATGCAAAAACGTTGAAATTGGCCCTATCCTGCAATGATAAAGAATCCTTCAAAAAATTCTTGAATCCAGTGATCCAGGTCACTCCTAAAGTCTAACTGATTGGTCCGTGTGCCACTTCCAACCAATCCTGAAAATTGTATCAAAATCTGTTCATAACTTTTTGAGTCATGTTGTTAACAAACTGACAGACACACAAATGAACAGGACAAAAACATAACCTCCTTGGCAGAGGTAATTATGAACATTGTTTTAAAAAACGCTGTATAAAAGACATAATAATGCCATATCTTCATTAAAAAATTGCTAAATATATAAAGCTCATTCTCACTCCCACGTTGTCATATACTGATGCAAATGGAACCTGAACATGTCAGAAAGTCCAACATACACTGAGACAATCATGGCAACTGGTCCCCATTCTACCAGTTTCATAGGAGTTTTGGCTTAAAAAAACTACTTTCTATGGATTAGGGAAGCATGGTTGGTGTGGTTGGAAACAGGGTTCCTTTGGGTTAGGAAATGGGGGTCTGGGTGAGGTTTAGACATAACATGCACAAAAATAAAAGTATGACATGGGACTCGAACCTCAGCCAGTGAACTTTGACCAGGGCTGTGAGGCTGCTTGGGCACCACTCAGTGGGCTCCAAGATACCCTGAGTGCCTTAAAGTTACATTGGATTTCTCGCTGAAAATACAGAGAAAATAAATTGTTGTCATGATTCATCATGGTCTCAAATATTTTTTTGGAGGCTCTAATAAGTGATCTGGTGGTCCATCTTTATGTCATTATGGTGTTATCACTGATAACACCATAATGACTTTTAACTGTGATAGCAAGCTAGCGGGTACATTAGCTTACCCATAAGACCACTGACATACTACACAGTCTATGCCCTCAGCCTGTTACCACCCCGGCCTCCTGGGCATGCTGGGAACTAAGCAACATCACATGGCAATATGCTGCCTTGTATGTACCAAAATGATGAGACGAGGTGCTCTGTGCATGTATGTGGCGATTTGGCGATGATGATTTTGGGGTGAAAATGGGTTAATATTGATCTGTTTATCTTTTCTTTTTTCTCACTTGAATGCAATTCAGATGTGTAGCAGCATGGTTTTGAGAGGTTGCTCTTGAAAACTTTTAACAGTCAAACTGTCAGGATTAATTATATATCTATAACAGAGAAATGACATGTGTGAAAAAAAAATGGGCATTAGAATAAAATCCTGGCAGATGGATTTGGTTCACAAATCTCTGATGCATTTGGAAGCATTACGAAGGACTTGACATAGCTTTGAAATCATACACAAATAAATGTCATCGCTTAAAACAATAAAATCTTTAAATATAAACTGTGTGAAAAGCAACATATACTCTATCATCAGTCTTAATTTTACTCAGCAGCTATGATATGTGTAAAAACCCACATTATTAGTCTGGATTCATCTTGTCCATATTTAACAGTATGGAGTGCAAAATAACACAGCTTTGGGAAAAGTCAAGTTCAATATTGTATTAAATCAGAGTAATGCACATCTGACAAACAGCCGTGGGTAAATTTTCCTGTTGCCAGTTCTCGTCTTAAAGGGATAAATCTTTATGTATTGAGAACTGATGTTTACGTTTCTACTTTTATTATTATTCAAGGGTAATTTACTGTAGAACATTGTGTTTTCATATTGAAGTCATAATAAATAAATGATTTGCAAAACTAGACATTCAAACATAAATATAAGTGAAAATCAAACCCAGAGGCTCATTCACTCATAAGTTCCAAATCTAAATGTGGTATTTTAGGATAAATAAGGTATCTTCTTGCTCATGAATTGTAATCTTTTTGACAGCTAGAGAAACACAGATTATACTGTGAATCTGCTCATCCCAAAAGAAACAGAACTGGGGAAACATAAGACAGAGAAAAATGGATCAATTTTGGTAGAAAGAAAAACTATAGAGCTATATTCAAACAACTAGATGCTGTCTTGCTTATTATTCATTAACAGCCTAAGCGTATTCATTTCTTTTATATACAGTACTTCAATAATTTTGTTTTTTGCCCATCTAGCCACCACTCTGTCACTGCATCAGTGTTAAAATCTGTCAGTGTGTCCTGACATACATGCATGTTCCCATCTTCACCTCAGTGCGGGAGCAAAGTTCACCTAATTAGCTTCAAACCCAGCTGAGCTCCCTTCTGACAGGGGTGTGGCACCATCGCACACACAATATCATCCTCATATTCGAAGTTGGGATAAATAAGCCACAATCACACATCACATACCTGACAGACCAGGCACCCGGCTTCCACCCCAACCCCTGTTTTTTCTTGTCTTCTCCACCCTCTGTATATGTCTGTCATTCTGCTGCTGCTTTCTCTCTCTCTCTCTTTCCCTCTCTCTCCAAACCCTTTTCTTCATTCCTTTCCTCTCTTCTTGTCACCTGCCTTCACCACCTACACAGCAGTCGGCTGTACATAGCAGCACCAAGATAACACAGAGGCCCGGACAGTCCGACACCTCATTTATCAGCTCATACTGTAGTTATTCACTGTAATGCCACAGCAATCCTGCAACAGGCTTTTGAATTGAAGACACTTGATCAGCCTTGAAATTAGGGTACACAATCTGCGGTGTAAAATAACAACTACAGCACCATCATACCTAATTAATAAAAAGCGTAATGAGATAGTTTCCTTTTTATTCATGCTGAAAGTGAAGAGGTTTGTTGTTGTTTGAAGTCCTGTCCACATGTATAAGTCAGAAAACAAGTCCATCATATAAACAAAGTGTTACTGCATCACTTCACAATTGATATTCTGATTTGAAAGCTGGAGGCCAGGTGGAAAACATGGGTAGAAAAACAAAGCATGTTAGAAAACCAAATAATCTAATTTATCTCACCCTTGCAATATTCTCTTGATATTCAGATAAAGTCAGTTAAAAGGGATATTTTACCATTGGGACTTCAGTAGAGGTGTGTGCACTGTATTCTATCACTATGCAAATCTTTCAGTTCAGGGGACCTGTGGTATTATTACTGTAACCTCTTATGTAAAGAGTATTACCCGAACAGCCAGTTGTTAGTTGATATTCCACTTTGAATGGAATAATGAAGCTAGGTAATTACTGGAAATATGTATAGGTGTAATATATAGAGTGCAAATCAGCTTCTGTGCAGATTTCTGGCTCAACAGTCACAGATACATTTACATAAGGTTACTCCAGCTGCTGGCTGACTTTATTTTTTCTTTTTCTAGAGGATCCCAATGATGCCCAACCAGGTGTAAAACACATCCAGCCCTTAAACAAGACACTGGACTATTGCTTTCATAAGTGATAGATTATATGGTTGTCATGCATGATTCTGGTGCCAAGATCACAAGAGCATCCAAGACGGGTACCATTAATTCTATTTTACAGTTTACATGGGATGTCTTGTTATACTGGATACATCGTCATCTGAGTCTGTTGCCAGGCGTTTTCTCGCCAGTACACGTCTCAAATCAACTTAAAAGTCATTTGGTTAAAGGCATTTGCAAAAAAAAAAATCTACAAATCTATCTACAAAAGGAAATGAAACACAAAATGATTTTGATCCTCATCAACATCAAAACAAACAAACACACCAGAATGAGAGCCTTTTTATCTGCCTAATTCAATTGCCTCAAGTACCAGTTCTCAGCCTCAGCCGGGTGCACACAAATCTTGCCATTCTTTTGATTGAATTTCCAGAATTTTATACAATTTAATATTAATACAATTTATTAGCTTTGGTTTCTCACAAGTTCCCAGCTTCCATGGCCCGTAATGATAATCTAAATAATAGCTGCGTGGTACTCAGCAGCATAGAATACGCAGCATGTTTATGCATCATCAGAGGTGGTTAGAGTACACACAAACAGTACTCAAGTAAAATTGGGCCTCAAGTAGTAGTAGAAGTACTCAGACACATAAGCATTTGAGTAAAACTGAAACAATTTTCCCATACTAAACTTGCTCAAGTAGTGAGTGAGTTCATAACAAAATTTATTACAGCATGAAATATTGTGTTCAAACAGACATTTTGGTCATCTCTTTGTTTATTTCTTTAATTATTTCATTCATTTTGCTGCTTATTTTGTTGATTTTTTTTCCAGCTTTGTTGGTTATTTTGTCCACTACAGTACATTACTATAGATTTTTTTTTTTTTGCCACCGCTGTTGCTTCATTTGTTCACGTTGACCCATTTTGTTGCTTATTTTGTATTTGGTTCAGTTTTTTATGCTTGTTTTGATCATTTTTGTTAACTTTGGATCATAATTGTTCATCTTGTTGCTTGTTTTTTACTCAATTTCTTGATTACATTGTTCATTTTTCTTAATTTACTTGATTATGTTCTTCATTTTGAGATATATTATTGCTTATTTTGTTCATTTGTGGTTGTTATGTTTTATAGTTTTACCTATTTTGTTCAGTTTTTTGTTCATTCTTTGCTTATTTTGCTCAGTTTTGTAAATTTCTAATCATTTGGTTCCTTAGTTTGTTCATTTTGTTAATTTACTTGAATATTTTGTTCATTTTATATATTTTGTTGATTTTTTCTTTTGTTTATTTCAAGCTTTTTTACTCCTCAGAAGTATAGTTTTTTCATTGCAAATGTAACTGAGTAAGAGTAAAATGTATTCTGTAAAACAGCTACTCCCAGAATTACATTTTGTGGAAAAAAACTCAAGTATATGTAAAGTAGTAAATGTACTTGAGTACCACCCACCTCTGTGCATCTTCAATAAAAATACCAAAGACAACATTGTCAACTTTTCACAGCTGCATTGCCCTTTAAAACCACATTTCAGAAATCCCTCTCAATATTTGATTTGTGATGTGCATCTTTATTTGTTGTCTGTTAATGTTGGAACAAGAAGGGAAAAAGGCTGAATTTCTTCATAAGAAAAGTATAAACTAAATGAGACTCTACAATTTGCTACTTCACCATCTGTCATAAATGGATCATCTGTTGTTTTTTGTCATCTGTTTTTACTTCATTTCATGTAATGAAGGTACTCCTTGCTTGTGCTCCTTAACATACAAAATAGAAGGCAATATTTATTCATCTGAAAATACACAAAATTTCAGATGCACTACAGGTTTTGCTGAAGTTGTGAGATTTTTCAGGTGGAGTGATTTTTGCTTTTCGCCGAATGAAACTCTGTGACCTCTAAAGTTGGTTCAGATATGAGGCAGATGCATGAGGAGTTTATGTTTATTTGACTCAGATTTGATCCACTGCAAGGTCACATAGATCTTAATGCTGCAATTATGCCAAGCGAGTCTCCAACCGACGGCTGGCTTAAAAAAGTGTGAGGTGACAGATTGGTTTAACAGGAGGAATCAGCTCCAACCTCAGGCATGGGGCTTCTGCGCCACCACCCCAGCACCCTGTGTGATCTAAGGTGCCTTTTTCTGGTCCCACCCTCTGTTGCTACACTGTCTTGTCTTTCTATCCATCTGACTGACAGGTTATGAGCCAATCCCTGCATAAATGACTTGACGCAGTAGGATTCCAGACCAGCTGGGTTCAATCAATCTCACTTAAACTATTCTCCATTGCAACCACGCTCTCTAATACTGAGACAGCAGAGAGAGAAGTTCCACAGTAATGTTATCAAATCTCTTTTGGAGGTATGGGGTGATCGCTCTCCTGTAGAATAAAGGGGAAGAAGATTTGTATGAAACAGGAAAAGAGAAAAGGAGAAAGGTAAATAGGTGTTTTATTTTGTGGTTGTATTTTGAAAGCAATAATAGGGCAAGTCATAAGAAGGGAGAGAAACGGCTTAGGCACACTGTCAGACATCAGTTAGGTATAAAGAAAAACTCATAAAAGCAGCAGTGATTCTGTTTATAAGTGTGATAAAACTGAATGGACAGAGCAATCTGTGTTTAGACAGCACAACAAGTGAAAACCCCCAAGGCTTACGTCATAACAGATATTGTGTAGACAAACGCTTGTGAAGAATCACTGGGATTTTACTGGCATTACTTCCTCTGTGGAGATTTCACCCCCTTTGTTCCACGTTTGGTGTCATGGGGAGAGTAAATTTACCCACAAACCCTCAGTGGTGAACAAGTGAACTTTCATTATTGCCGATTCTGTCGACCCACAAATAACTTCACACAAGAGACAGAATGATTGATACTCTTCATCATCTCTGCCTCCCTCCCCAACCCCTCTAATTCAATTCCAAATAACTGCGAAGCTGTGTCACCCATACCAAGGAACTCACCAATGGAGCTACGCTATTGATCCACAAATACTACAGAGCCTTATGCATTTTTCCAGACCAAATGAAACACTGAGAAAAATAAAACCACAGACCTCCATGCTGGCAGTATTTTCTCAAACCTACAAGGAGAGGGGATGAGCTAGGAAATTCAATAATGAATGACTGTGTTGCACCTGAGAAGGGAAAGTAGTGCGACAAGTACATGTGTTACTTGCATTTCACGATTCATGGAGGAAATCTCATCCTAGATAAATGCTCTTAATTTTATCCTTCTATTGTAATGAATATGACCCCCCCCCCCACACACACACACACACACAGACCCTTTCAGCGCAAACTTTACAGCTTTCACTTCACTGTCCCTTTCCTGAGGTTACTACCAGTCAGCATCCTTCTCTGCTCCTGAGTAGT
>JAQQAE010015888.1:0-11918 GCA_029823295.1 Pseudamia nigra
TTTCAGATAATTAACATAACTTCCTTTTCAAATAATAATAATGAATAAATGTGCAGGTAGGGATGTGTAATACATACATTATATGGGAGTTTTTCATGGGTCCAGAATGGATTAATTGGTTTTACATGTATTCCTATGGAAAAATTCACTTCAGATAATGACTGATTCGGATACAGGCCGTGACGCCGGCACGGATTATTGTCGTTATCCGAGGCACCGCTGTAATAATATAACACACGCCAAAGGATACTTCTTCTCTGCTTTACTTTTGTCATATAAAATGATGAGGGTTTTGAGATCTGAGGGGTCATCTGTGTCAGGCTTGTTCAGATCGTCCCAAAGCATCTCTTCAGCAGAGTCACTGCATATAAGCTCTTATTGACATTTTAAATTAAACGAGAGCATCCTGCCTGAAATAAGGAGAATATTTGACCTACAGGCCATTACTACAAGCTATAAACTGCACTGACACCCCACCTCACACCTGGGAATTATTGAATACTCACATCTTTCAAACCATATTACCATATTACACACACTATGAAGGCTTCAAACAACTTCAAACAACATTAAAGTAAACTAATCTCCGAGTTTCTCTTTTAACGTGTGGCTGAACTCCATCAGTGTGAACATCGCGTGCATAACCCCAGTCCATTCTCTAATGGATGTGACAGAGATGTCTTTAGCTGGTGCTGTTCTCAGCGACCCTGGGGGAATGCTGACCACGATCCACTGCAGGTATGAGGTACCTTCTACAACCACATGCCAAATGATCACAGTTAACCTTAAGTTAGCAGAGGCACAAATACCATTAATAATGCACGCATAACAACTTTTCATAGATCACAAACTAAATACAGCCGGACTCTTTCTGACTCTTTCTGACCGTCCAGTGTTGGATGACATAAAATGAATGAAGAGATGAAAGGAAAATTAAGCACTGATTCAAAGCATGTCCATTAATTTATCATCATATATCCAGATAATGTGCAACTATAATTCCTTTTCCCAGAATGTCAGCCCTCAAATTAGAAATAATTCCCTCCTGTTAATAATTTGTAGCTCATTGTTCCTATTTTGTTCCCTCCATTTAGTCAGTCAGACCTGTTAAATTACTTAATTTTTACATTATAGCCCTAATATGTGCCCAAATCAATTCTATTGACTGTATTAATGTAAACTGCAGCAGCTCAGCCAGGATACACATGTATGTCACTGGCTGAGCTGCTGCAGTTTACATTCATACAGTCCTTATATAGTTTTTATATAGTGTGGTTTTTATTTCACTGGAATGATGTGGTAGCCACATCATGGGTGAATGTTTCGTATTTCTGAAATCACAAGCATTGTCAATAGAAAAGCATCTCTATTCATAGTTTTCATTCACAAAACTGGTGCAGAGCTCTGATTCAACATGATGGCCAACACATTGAAGTGTAGCACAGGCCTGTGGGTTCCATCTATTTGAGTGCACAAATATTTAAATCACCTCTCAAAAAAAGAAAAACAACATGTGCAACATTTTAACTATTGGGTAATGAGTATACAACAACAGCAGGATTTCATTCAATAAAATCAGCAAAGTCACTGCAGCTGCCAGGATAAAAGTGGACAAACATCAAAACATATTTTTGATCTGGACAATAATGCTGCTGTTTGAAATGTCTAGGACAAGAAATGTGTCACTTTCAAAGCAACAATGTGTACTGACAACATTTTCAACATTTACAATGTCCCCTGCATGTTGTGTCTTTGAGTGCTGCAGAATAGTTCCAATAAGGCAGAATAACTACACAAACTGAATCACAACTTTTGTCTGATGTCATGTAAACCTGACATTCAGTTTAAATGCTCTGATGTGATTTAGTTCCACATTTGCATGGAATGTCTACAAGACACATTAGATTTGATTATGTGTATAATCTGTTTCAAGGTTTTCTTTCTGTGGAATTTGGTAGAAGCATAAGGGCTTGGTAGGCTCGTCTCACTGTCACTATCTGGAATTTAAACTTCATAAATAATCCTAATTTTCTGGTCTATCTGTTGATCATTGTTGCAGAGGATCCTCACTGGATCTATGATGATTGTAGCACTTGAGTTTTTGTTCAGGACCCGATGAATATGTGACATTTGCTGATGTTCATATTCAACCTGGACTCACATAAATAAATACAGTCAAATGGAACTAAATTACACATTAATGTACATTTTGTAAGTCATGTAACAATGCCTGCAAGATAATTTTTTTCTTGCTTTTATTACTGACGTTAAGGAACTTATGTTTTTGTCGGTGTTTATATGTTTGTTTGTTTGTTTGTTCACATTGTAACTCTAAAAAATAGGAAAATGGATTTGGATGAAATTTTCAGGATAGGTCAGAAATGGCACAAGGACCACTTCTGGTAGTAATCTGGGTTATCAACTGCATTAAGGACATTTTTAAAGGATTCCTCACCATTGTGGGAACAAATTCAATGTTTGTTCTTGTAACACCACAAATAAAATTTAACCAAAAATCACAGGATAACACCATAATAGATTCTAGCAAACCACAAAGTTTGATCCAGATATGGACAACATTGTGGATATATTGATCCAGAATGATGATACTTACAGGGGTTGAGGATAAATATCTAGTGTGAGGTAGTAAATAAAGCTACAGACATGAACCTGACACAAAACTGTAGTGAAAGTCTGCTGCTTCCACAGATTTGATGTATCCTCAACATTTACAGAGCCATTATGGAAATGACTTTTGGTGAATAACTGTTGAACTAATAATGATATGTATGTGATTCCAGATGCTTATGGGGGTCAAATAAATATAAGAATATTACTTTTGGTACAATAACATTATGTAGAAATAAGCATAGGTTTAAATACTAATGGTAGGTCTTCACTATGAAGACAAACTGAGCTGCTTTGGTGGAGGTCTGCACTCTGAGGAGTTTCTAGGTCCATCATTTATCTCTGTTTTTGAAGGATCTGCCTGTTTTTTTTACTTTGGACAGGAGTTAGGTGGATGCTATATATAAAATGCAGGAGTTTGCTTGAACCACAAACAGTTCAATAATGCTGCTGTGAACTAACTGACATAATAAATCCTGACGTAGATCTCTCAGTGGCAAAAATCTGTTGTGGGATCGCAAGGTTTCTGTGGTTTAAGGCAGCCAAGAAATCTTGTCTCCAATGTTGCACCTTTCCTTGTAATAAGCAGCACCGCCTTTCACTCATCAATAACCATGGTAAGGTTCAAATCAATAGGTTCAGTCATCTCCAAGTGATTACACTGAAACACCAGGTACTGTGTGTGGACATGGACACCGTTGATGATATATGATGGAGAAATGAATATCTTTTTAGTGGATAACTGTTGAGACTTGGTGAAACAAAATGTGAGCAGCATTATGTTTATGACAAAGCATATTTGTCATGTCTTCAAGTAATAAAAGAATGCTGGTTCTCTGCATCTGTGAATTACAGCGTTACCTCGGACAAAGAACTCTTCCGACAACGAGAAATTTGGATACCGAGGAAAAAAACTGCAAAAAATTTACCTCTGACAACGAAGTTTTAACCGGATAAAAAGTAATCACTTCCGGGTCTTGGCGACGCTAACAGCTGTTAGCCAAGCTAACACAGGCTAATGGCTAACAGCTGCTAGCTTGTGTTATGGAGAGGATGCTGCTGTTTTGGAAATCGCTGGTGATACTGTACCATCATTGAAGCCATCACCCTGTGGCGCGTCCCGCCCCGGGCTGCCGGGAGCGTGTCCCGCTGTTGGGCCGCCGGGAGCGTGTCCCGCTGTTGGGCCGCCGGGAGCGCGTCCAGCTGTCGGGCCGCTGGGAGCGTGTCACACCCCGGGCCACCGGGATCGCGTCACGCTGTCGGGCCGCCGGGAGCGCGTGCCGCTGTAGGGCCGCTGGGATTGCGTCACACCCCGGGCCGCCGGGAGCGCGTCACGCCCCGGGCCGCCGGGAGCGCGTCCCGCTGTCAGGCTGCCGGCAGGTAGCGGCATTGGTGTTGTTTACAGTTATGGACGTGTGCAGTGCCCACGGACACACTACCAAGTCATAAGCAATGAATAAATGTGCACATAGGGGTGTGTAATACATACTTTATATGGGAGTTTGTCGTGGGTCCAGAACGGATGAATTGGTTTTACATGTATCCTATGGAAAAAGTCTCGTGTGATAACGAGAAATTTGGATTCTGAGCGTGACGCCGGAACGGATTAATCCCATTGTCTGAGGTACCATTGTTCTACAGTATACCAACACTACACTGGCACTAGTCTAAGACAATATTCATGATATTCTGGTTTCATGGGTTTATTAAAGTTGCTCCTCTTCCACACAGTGTAAAGCTTATGAACAGGATGGGTTTTTGCTCCGACTGCTTGTTAAAGCTGTGAAAATAGCTGAGAACACAGCTGCACTTTATGTTCCCATGCTTTCAACCACCCTGGTTCGTATTTACACCAAAAAGGGTGCTGTAGTGTGTGATCAGTCCTGACACATCCCGAACTGCGCCTCGCCTCTCGCTGGCTGCAGTTCACAGTGAGTCAGCGGCGTACCAAAGGCGCAGGCGAGAGAAATGCCACTTTGTGAAAATGCCACTTAGCTCATCATAAAAAGAGACTTGGAAAAAGAAAGTAAACAGCACAGACAGGAGTTTCTCCTTTTTGATTTAAAAAAGTGCTATTTCAGCTCCTGTAAACATGTTTAACACTGCTAACTTCTATGACTTACATTCCACTATTCATTTTTTATTTTCCTCTTATTCAACCAACAAAAAGACTCATTAGGATTAAAACTTTCATTTTCAGTAGTGTCCTAGTAAAATCATCATCATATTCAACCGAATAAACATTAAACTTATGAAGTGTCTAAAGTTCTGGACCTGGAACTTTTATAAACCAGGCTATAGCAAACCCTCTCACAGTTTTAACAAGTAGCACGGTGATGCAGTGCAAGCATGCTGAGCCTGTAACCCAGAGGAATCCATCCTCCGCTAGATGTTTTCTTTCATTTTCTTTATTTCCACTGTGAGACCATGAGTTGTTCACGGGTTACGGTTAGGATTAGGATCAGGGTTAGGATTAGGATTAGGGTTAGGATTAGTCAGGAACATAACCAGCAGACCGTAATATGTCCGGCACACACTGGTATAATCATTAAAAAGACATAAATTATAGTAAGACAGTAATATGTCCTGCAGTCACTATTCATAAACAAACGTAGAGCTGGAAAAATAGCTCGCCAGTAATATGTGTCACATCACATTCGCATTACTGAGCATGCTCAGAGGAAGTGCTGTAACTATAGTCTGGGTAATATGGGTTCTGGGTCATCATAGTTAGGCCAAACCCGTTCATTCACTCCCCATTTCATCAGCTTCATCTGTAGATTTGAGTCTGTGATCCTATTTGTTGCTGCTCAACCGATGAAAAAATTGTATCTGAATGCACCAAGTACTGGTTTTTAAATGTCCCCACACCAGATTGGAAATAGAGTCGTGCCCCAGGTAATGAATGCTTCTACACCAACGAAAATTCGAGTAATGAAAAAAAAATTGGCCAAAATTGTGTTGCAGCTAACGGAAAAGTTTCGGGTTACAAAATTTGTAACCCGTAAAATTTTGGGTTACGAATTTCATAATTCAGGTTACAAATCTTTCATCTGTCATATCACCTAATTTTTTTTCACTTTTTTTTTTTTTTACCTAAAATACTGCTTCATTTTGTGTTTTTCATCATGGGACCTAAGAAAAATGGCTGTCTCCATCTCATCCTCCTCTGGTAAGTGTCTTTATAAATCCATAAATGTGCACGTATGGGTGTGTAATACATACTTTACATGGGAGCTTTTGCCCGTCCAGAATGGGTTAATTGGTTTTACATGTATTCCTATGGAAAAACTCACTCCGACTAATGAATGATTTGCCCAATGCATGTGACGCTGGAACGGATTAAATTCGTTACCCAAGGCACAACTGTATTTATAGAAACCCTTCTCTTCTGATCGAAACAAGTAACTGAAAATATGGGAAAAACATCCCATCTTACAGAAAATTCCTAGATCAGAAATGGGTCAGAAGTTTTTGTGTCATCCTGATAACAGACAAACCATTAAACAGACGGGTGATATTTTTCCAATGAATCCCCATGATAAGAACTTATAGATTTTGGCTAAAAAAGCCAGA
This sequence comes from Pseudamia nigra, assembly GCA_029823295.1. Taxonomy (NCBI): domain Eukaryota; kingdom Metazoa; phylum Chordata; class Actinopteri; order Kurtiformes; family Apogonidae; genus Pseudamia; species Pseudamia nigra. The sequence continues at coordinate 6,205 of JAQQAE010015888.1, forward strand.
TATTGTCATCATGTTTTGTGTTTGTGGGTGTTGGATGTTTGCCATGTTCCAAGATTCAGAAACACTGGCAGACCTAAATTATTGCAGGTACAAACCTGGCACAGTATTATCACTAAATACCTCCATGAAATTACAGACTGAATGACATGACTCAGCTCAGTCAAAATGTTTTCTGTGACTTGAAAGAGGGAAACGAGTGCGTTCTTACCCCGTACACCAGCTCCCCGACCATGCCGTTCCAGATCTTCGTCTCTGGGTCCCTGGCACCATACTTTCCATCGGGGACGATGGAGATCTTGTACTTAATGCCGATGTGTTTGGCTATTTCCGAGGCGAGGTCCACGCAGTATCCCTCGTACTGGTCGTTGCCCTCGTACATCTCCCTGTTCTTCTTAAGCATCACATATGGACCCTCCTACACAAGGGACCATAACCAGTGAACCAGACCATCAGACAGACAGACTCATTCCACTTGTAGACCTGAGGATGTGCATAATACATCAGCAGAACACAATAACAAACAGGTGCCAGGTCGTCGTGACCATGAGGTTAAAGTTACATCAACCTGCTGAGCTTGAATCTGATGACATGCATGAAACACGCAGGTGAAAAATACACATTTTATGGCTTCACCTTGATAAACCAGACATCATCTGATGGCTTCAGTAAATGCTGCAAAATGGTGCAGGATAAATAATAGTTCTTTTTAACTTCTGTTCTCTTTCCACAATGAAATCGACTATTTTTCAAACTATCTGAGGACATATGGTACAACATAAAGTAGCAAACTTCACTCCTGTGAAGCAGATGCAGCATGTGTGAGACACAGTGTTTCATTTACTCTGCTAGGTCTGTGTGTCCTGTTCTAACAGATCCACACCTGGCACAGACCAGGTCCAGCCAATCAGAGCCTTAGTTTGGATACAGTGACTTTCGAAGGAGCACCTTTGAGCCAAAATGCAATCCATCATCATCATCATTATGAAGCAAACCAGAGAACATGTTATGTTGTTAAGAAATACCTTTGCTGAATTCCTGCAAGTTTCAGTAGGTTTTTTAATTTTAAGTTGATAGTCTGGCTCGTTGATAATGGTCCTTGAATTGAAAGGTTCCAGACATCTTCTCCCTTTTCATGACAGGTTTACAGGCTTAGGCACTTCAGAAAAAATGACAAATTGATTCAGCCTTTCAGTGCCTGAGTCAGTTTTAGGCTGATCATGGTCATAGAATATCAGACGCGATGTCTCAACATTATGTTTCAGAAGTGTTTGAGAACTCAGAAGTGACAGTATGTCTGTTGGTCTGGACACCATTACATTTACACACAATATTACCGTACAGGTGAGGAAGGACAAGGAATAAAGATGTGAAATAGCAGAAATGACGATTCAGCTGATTGACTTAATCCCTTGAACACGTCAGCCATCAGGTGGTGACATCAGTCCACACGGGGAATCGTGGTCGCTTTATTTGCTGTGGATGTAAATGTAACCACTGCTCATTTCTGTGCTTATATTCCAAACAAATTACTTTTGTCATGGAAGGCCGCCTGCTGCATATTGAAAGGGGGCAATTTATTCTTGTGATGTGTTTGCTTGACATTGCCTCAGGCCACAGCAAGTAAACCAGCAATTTCAAATCAAAAACATCCAAACAGAAACTCATACCTGTTTACATGTTTCCCACACAATCTGTAGCGCTGCCATTTAGTGCTTATTTTATCAGCAATATTTATGCTGACATTGGTCACTACTTAAAATAGTACATTTGTTATAATGTTTCCCAGTCTTGTTTACTTGGTTTTACAGGAAACAGGAGTCAATGTATTGTGTCAGAGTTGTTTTGATGACAAAAGGGGGACCTACTCGGTCTTAATGTGTTTTTGCAGATACTCCATTGGAGTGTGATCCAGTTGTCGTTTCTCAAATGATTTTTGTCAGGTACTAACCACAGCAGACTAGAGACAGATGGAACCGGGTCCCGATCCGGTTGATGCCATCACAATGTGGTCCTCGTCAAAAGTCACATTACTCATTTTACTACTTCAACCACATCAGCTTTGTGGAATAAATGTTCACCTGTTTCCTAATGTAGCCCACCCAGTAACAGGTGCTATCATAATGGCATAATAGACATTATCACCCCTTTACCTGTCGGGGTCCGAATGTTACGATTTCTTGATGTCACCTGATCATATCATGCTAACCTGATCATGCAACCATCAGTTTACATCCTTTTCATTCCGCTTGACTGGTAGAAATGTGGTGTAAAACCTGAGCATGCATTGTTAACTCTGCTACTCAACCCTTTCCTTAACCCTTTCACATACAGTATGGTGTCCACTACACTGGATAGGAACAAGGAACAATTTAGTGTCAGTTAAGGCAAAAAGCAAAACAAAATGGAATAGGACGGTGAGTAGTTTGACTTGAAACAAACAAACTAATCAGGATGAAAGGAAAGATAAGACGCGAAAGGTACAAACTACTTAGGACAATGAATAATAGAGAAGGAAAGAAAAATGAACAAAAAATCCAAAAATGAAAAAGTGAACAATTTGAGAACCAAAATTAACCAAATCAGATGCTAAAAAGATAACAAACAAACAAAATAAGAAGCAAAATGAACAAAAATAAATCAAACTGAAGCAAACTGAGAAAAGCATTCAAGAACATGGGAAGAAAGGAGCAAAATAGAAGAAAAAATAACAACATAATCAACTGAAAGAACCAGATTAAATTAAAAATGAACAAAAATAAACTAGTCAAATGAACAAAAATGAACTTTAAAAATGAACAAAACCAACAAAAACTCAAACTTTCACATTATGTGGTTGATTCATACTTTTGTTTTCATACACATGTGATGAAATTGTAACCAAAATATAATTCTGATTGACTGAGGGACATAATTCAACAATTTTCAGCCAGTAGTAACCAGAAAAAATGCCAAACAGTTAAAAAAAAAAATAATTAGAGGAACCACCTATGCTTGATTTGTGGGGTCATAGGTGAGGATGCAACAGATGTTTTGGATGTAGAGATGATGGATGGTATAACAGCCTGAGGAGCAAAGGGAATAGTGCAGATAAAAGATGCAGTCAGTGTCTGACAACAGTGGAGTGCTTCAGAGGTCTTCACAGCGAAGTCCAGCACGGCTTGACAGACAAGTCAATAATGACAGCCGTGCTGCTTCACTCACAGCCTAATGAGACTAATTACACATGCCATTAGGTGAACATGCACACTCTACAGGGTGCACTTAATGTCACAGATCCATCTGCACATAATGGTACAAACACATATTTGTCTGTAAACACCACATTAGGGCTGTTTGAATGTGCTTTGTAAAATTGTTTCTCAGTTTTTTTTTTGCATCGAAGTGAAGATAAGCAGCTCGGTGTACATTCTGTTTGTTGTATGAACAATAAAGTTGGAATAATGGTCCATACAGTGCAATAGTTTGACCACGAAAGAGCATTTTATTAAATAACACACGCAGTAAGTCTCATTTCTGGACTCAGTCATCACTTGCAGCTTTTGAACACTATTGCAAAGCGGACCAAATGTTGTTAATGTGCACTGCTTTATTCACATGACGTGAACTCAACCGACTGCTGGGACATCACAGCCTTGTCATTGGTTCAAATTCAGTATGCTTCTGTAATGGATGGCAGTAACGTCAGTGCTTCGCCATGTCCATAGAACACTATATCCAAACTGCAGAAAAGTCAAAAAAGAGTCTGACATTAAATCTTTATACAAAACAACTGCTCTATATTGTCTCTGTTTTATGGCCATTAAAGGAAGCAAACAACTTTGAATTATATCAACCTGATTACACTAATGCCCCTCCTTGAATCACCACCTTATCATGGTGGAAGGGTTTGTGTGCCTGGGTGATCCTAGGAGCTGTGTTGTCGGGGGCAATTTGCCCCTGGTAGGGTCTCCCAAGAGAAACTGGCCCTAGGTGACAGGTCAGACTAAGAGCAATTCAGAAGACCCTTATGACTATGTCTTCCTGTGGGCCCACCACCTGCAGGAAAGGTCAAAAGGGTCTGGTGCTGTGTGGTTTGGGTGGCAACTGGGTTGGGGGCCTGGGTGGTCTGGTCCCCAGTTGCCAAAACTAGCTCTAACTGAGGGGAGGCCCTGGGGCAGACCCAAGAAATGCTGGAGGGACTATATTTTTCAGGGTTAGGGTTAGGGCCCCCCAGATGAGCTAGACGAGGTGGCTTTGGAGGGGGAAGTCTGGGCTTCTTTGCTTAGGACTCTGCGCCCATGACTCTGACCAGATCAAGCAGAAGATGATAGATGGATGACACTAATGATTTACTGTAGCAAAGAATGAACAGTCTGCACATTAGGCAACATGACACAATGTTTTATCTTAAGTTGTGTTTCAGATGACCTGACAAATTCAACTTAAAGTAAATTATTCTTTAATCATTTAGTTTGATTTGGTCGTAGGGTAGTTTCAGCTGCCTCCTGCATAAATGGAACATTTTTGTTCTGAAATGAAACATGTAAGTCTCCATGATATGAGTGAAACTGCTGCCAATGGTTTTAAACAAAGCCAGTGTGACTGTATGACCTCTGTAAGCATTCTTATTTTGTATTTGTGTGTTTGCAATGCAAGGTCTATATCCTCTCACAATGTAAAAATGAAGCTGAAATCCAGCAGTCTCTGGAACAGCAAAGGTGCCAGTGTGATGGAATTTGAAGCTAGACTGTGTACAGTAGACACAACCCAGAGGAAAATAAAATCACTTGTGAGATCTCAACATTGTCCACTTTATTGCTCCTAGACGGCTATGAGATCTGTGAAGTGAAGATGAGACAGTGGCTTCTATCTATTTTCTTCTCCAGATCATGCACCTCCTTTTGGTGTCAGGTAGAGAAATCACAGAAATCTCTTTAAGAACTTACTATTTTCTCATCTTCATGTGTTTCATATTAGTCTCTAGCATAGAAATTGGAAAGCTCTGAGTCTTTTCTCCCCTCACTCTATTTCATTTATCTCAGCATTTAGCTCAGGAGAGTTTCACATGAGACACATGGTGGCATTCACTCTGTGAACTTAGTCTTTTCTCACCACATTAAAATCAGTATAAAAATCTCCACAAGCACTCAGTGAATTCACATCGAGGCTTCATGTCAATTAATATTGAAAGAAAACAAAGTATTTGAGACATAAGCCTTTACTCAATTTATATTGTCTGTGAATGTAAATCATTACACTGGATAGGATTAAATGTAGTCGAATGAAAATGCAAGTTTAATTCGTTTTCAATTAATGTCTAAATAAAATCCTTTGCTTACATTTTTTACTTGTTTCTATTGTACACACATTAATAGTTATAGTCAAGTTGTATGAATACAGGGGATATAAAACATCTACACACCCCTGTTCAAATGCCAGATTTTTGTGATGTTATAAATTGACACCAAGATAAATAATTTCTAATAGTTTCTTTCACCTTTAATATGACCTATAACCTGTACAACGCAACTGAAAAACAAACTGAAATCTTTCAGGGAGGTGAAGTAAAAATAAATAACTGAGAAAATGAGGTTGCACAAGTGTGCACACCCTCTTCAACACCCACTCACCCAGAGGGATCTCTGGGGATGTGGCTGCGTTCGGATTTAACCAGTTACATTAAAACTCATGTTAAATTGGAGTCAGCACACACCTGTCACCATTTAAAGTGCCTT